>JAKLNE010000089.1:0-95329 GCA_022814615.1 Waltergamsia citrina | reverse complement strand
CCCCCCCCCCCCCCCCCCCCCCGCCCCCCCCCCCCCCCCCCCCCCCCCCCCCCCCCCCCCCCCCCCCCCCCCCCCCCAGTAATTTAACGTCGGTAGGACCCCTACGGGACAAAAGATGCCTACTATCATCTACATACGTATCTAAGAATGAAAGGTAAACTTATAATATAAAGCATAAAGGGAGTCGCTAGCGAATGCCAAGACTTACGAATATGAGGTAGTTAATCTTAAGGCATAGAAGCAATACGCGGAAGAGACTTGCCTTACAGGTAGCAAAGAGAGAGAGGGGCGCGAGGCCATCAGGGACCGCAAAAAGGGGCGTGATATCCCCTACAGTAGTAGCACTTATTTATGTTAATATCGGGGGCAGATCGTAGAGAAGAAACCAGTTCTGTGTATCCTCGCCACTAGTTGCTTTCATTCTTTTCCTAGCATACGGGTGGCATCCTGTGCCAAGCACTCTGACGGTGCGGAGTGATCAGTTTATCCTCTTTCTATATCTACTTCCAGTGGAAATCGGTGAGGGGGGGTATTTGCAAAAGCGGCAAACTTTTATTAAGAATGAATCCATCCTACTAAGCATCATATCTATTATCAAAGTACCAATATCGATTACTAGAACTAATACATAGATCTACCCTGAACCATCCAGACATCAGATAGGCAAGCCTCAAAAAGGCTGTGTGGGAGATAAGTCAGTCATTCTAGCTTTCTTAGATGCTGCCAAGATCGAGTGTATATAGCTGATTTAGTTATTCACTGGTTTGCTGGGGTTCATTGTTGGCCCACGCGCCAATGTGAAGTTAAACATCAGGTACATCTTCAGCGGGCTGCTTCGATTTTGGATTTTTTCGGGGAGGAACAGCTGACAGACTGTTCCTCTCGGGAATGAGGAATAATTTCGAGCTAATAGGGTCCTTCTCTATCGGATCGTTGACGTAGCGATGGAGCATGACGCGACGCGGGTGTTCGGGTTCACTTCATCAAAACTTAGTAAGAGGCAGTTGGTACGGGCAGCACCTTGAGTAACTCAGTGATACCGAGACACGTATAAACTGTTGATATACTGACCAGTTGGGTTGATTTGGCATGGTGGGTATCTCAGCGCTTGTAAGTAGGAGCCCTTGAGTCAAGGGAATATAGAGGTAAACAAAGACGTTCGGAAGTAGGTCGGCAATTTAATCTTCGAGAGATATGTTCAAGTGATAGAGCTTATCCGGTGCCTTCGATTCGATCGTTTCCTATACGCTGTGAACTGGAGAATGAAGAAAAAGGCAGAAGGGGAGAAGATCCTACAGCTCACGGGAAGTGAGCTTTATAACACGACAGATAGCCAACGCGCCCGTTGGACCTGCAAGAGTCTGGTGGCAATGTAGTGCCAAGCTTTTCTTTTCAAACACGACTATCCGGCTTTCAAAGGCCAGTAGGATCTTCCGTAGCACAAGATTGTATGCAGTGTCGGGGGGCATTGTAGTAGAGAAAAACAGAACAGCAGGCAGACACGTCGGCTCTGGGAAACCAGGACGTAAAGTGAGTGGCGGAGAGCTATTCTGCGTCAGTGGAAGTATTGTCGAGATGTAGTGGTCTGTGGAGTCTTCTGGGGTAACACTTCGTTCGAGGGACCGTGGACGTATGAGGCAAATAGCGAATACGACTTATCTAGCCAGTGCCGTACATATCCGCACGTTCACACTGCAAGAGAATCAGCGCGAGTTCTCGAGATAATAGCCGTTTATTGGTCCTACAACTTACCGCAAAATGAGGCTATCGGGGAGGCAACGAATCAGAGGCAGCCCGAGACGCAGTTCCAGCCCCTTATTCTGCTTGTGACAGGAAAAGGCTCTAAGAATAGTCCACCGCTTTGACTGACACATAGTTAGAAGCTTCCAGGGGAAAGCAAATGAAACTCGCAGCGTTGAAAGGAAACTAGACGTATCATCCAGAATTGCGTTTGTTAAGCCAGGAACTTGCCTAAGGAGCAGACTAATAAGTCAAAAGCAATTATATAAGACCACTCACCTTCCCATATATACTATCCCAGCAGGCACGCTGTTTCATTTCTAGATGATTTGCAGTCAAGATGGAAGAGCTAAGAGCTGCTTATGTAAAGAGTATGCTTAATGGTTGGTGTAAGGCTCGTACTATCGGTGCATGATTACATAAAGCCATACATAAGTACGCGATCTGGGAGAGAGCGCTAATATAAGCCCTACGAGTCTATGCAGACTACTTTAGGTACCCGCGTTTGTAATAACCCATGCATTTTAGTGCCGAGGCATTGGGCTAGCCACTGGCCGATGATGAATATTACAAATAAAAAATAACGCATGTGATTTTGATATACAAGCTTCTATACCCTATTGTTGTTATTTCATAAGGAGCGCGTGAAAGGAAAATTGTTGGCTGAGGTTTGTTGACCGAAAGAGATGGTGTGAAGACGGGCGCCACCTGCAGGCTGAAGCTCTTAAGGGGAGCCTATCATCATAGCCTCTACGACACTATCACCATGACAACATGGAGAATATAGAAATCACTGTGACTTAGACTTTAGAAGACTGTTTCGAGTGATTGGTAATCGGAAGTGCATGAAAATAGCATGTTCTACCCAATCCAAGACCGAGCCCCCCTTTTGAAAGTAATATTGGCATGTTGATTACACGATGACCACGACTGCATATTGCTGTGTTATTTCTCCAATTTTCGACTTCGCGTTGCTACTAGTGACGCTCTACAAATAATTTTCGAACGAAGTTTAAGCTAAAGAAATGCAACCTATCATAAGAGCGCCAGAAAAGCCCATAAGATATATGTCAAATGCGGATCCCCTTTTAGACTACCCATACAGCCAAGCGCTCTCTCGATTACTTAAAATAACTGAATAATGAACTTTTGATTTAAGTTATTATTTATTATATATATCAAGCGACTAATGTAAGTTTTATACTTTAGTAAACATTAATACAATATTATTATTTTTTATTTATAGCTTATTTTTTTTTAAAAAAAGAAATCATTATAATTAAAGTATTAAATAATGTATTTTTATAAAACTCAACTCTAAGTCCTATTGCCTCTTGCTAATAGGGCTACTAGTCACCTTATATTAGGCCTATAATTTAGACTTAATTATTAGATAATAGCACGTTCTCGTAGGCCTCATCATCACTATCCTCTTCAGTCTGGTCAGATTCATCGGTTTGTTGAGGAGCTTCCCAACGGATTGTCGTTGACCGCGGATGCTTAGCTACAGGAGGATTTGGGATATCATATTGGAATGCTATGCTCTGAAAGAACAAGTCCTCGTTGGCGCTTGTAAAATACTTCGAAGTTCGAGGTCTACCGTATCCTTCCCAGGCTAGATATTCAGAGGATCTCATCGAATCGACTTTCCGTCGTGCTGGTAGAATGAGCCGGTCGCGGTGTCGTGCTAGTTCCTCCATGATATTATCGGGGAAGTGGAAATTCAAAGCTTCCCAGGTCTTTAATTGTCGAGTGTTGGCATCTGGGTTAGCGAAGTAGTGCAGGGCTTCGCTAGGCATACCCTCGAGCCAGTAGTAAGGGACACCATTCTCCGATATAGAAGCAACACATGCTGGGGACCGCCCTCGCAGGTATTCGTGAGCCCGAGAATACTTAACAATAGGTCGCTGTGCTACCTTTTCCACCGCGTATTCAAAAACATGTACATCCGGCCCATCCCGAATCCCCACGTACATGCAAGTTGCCTTGAACGATTCGTTTTGCACCTCTTCCACCGCTTCGGCTATCTCTAGAGTTGCGTAACCCCAGATCGGCATTGTAATATCTTCAGTATTCACAAAGTTCATCTCTAAGAAAGAAGACAAGGGATCCGTTGTTGGCCAAAGCTCTAAAGTCTCAATCAATGCCTCCCCGATGAGGAGTAGCTCGTCCAGTGGTCTTTTTTGACGTCTCATCAGGGCCATAATGTTGCGAAACAGGGCGTCCTCGCTAACAGTGTAGCTCACTAGTTCAGGATCTCCATCATCTGCAATTGACAGAATGGCGTAAATGCTGTCTCGCTTGTGTTTGCAACCCGATCTAGTAAATCTTCGTAGTAGTGACGCGAGCGATACAGATTGATCCATTGGACGTGTAGACTGATCCGAGGAGCGATCTGTGACCTCGTAGCGTACAAATCGCCACCAAAAGTACCTGTGTCCTGGAAGGTCTTCTAAAGTGTTATAAGCTATGTCATTTGATGCCATAGAGCTGACAATTATCGAGAGGGTATGGGCGCTAATTTGACTATTTCTTAGAAATAGGATCGGTTCAGCGGCTAGGATGAACTCTTGAGCAATCCATGCGCGTGTCCAGTACGGAACTGACAGAATGCTGGATATTTGTCTCACTAGATCCTCTTGGTGATTGCTGAATTTGTCAAGGCTCAATACGTCTAGAGGGCTAAAGGACAATGTTAGAGGATGATTTATAAATGTCAACTGGGTTCCTTACCCGGAAGATTCTCGAATGACTCTTACTAAGTCTTCTAAAGCGTTCATGGTCGGTTGTTCGAATAACCCAAGCCAAACAAATACCTGTTTGGCCTGCTTGTAAGTCTGACCCATCTGCTTGACTTGCTGCTCTCTCTCGGCTACGCTCCCTTGGTTAATACACAAAGCATCAATCCAAAGCCAGTCAGTGACATTTGCGACGCTAGCAGCATCGAGAAAGTCGCCTAAGTTCTTCCCGATATTGGCCCACCCTTCCTTAATCTGTTCTCCTTCGATATAGACTTGACGCTTAGGGTCCTCCGGCTGCCATGTGTATGATAGGCAGCTATAAGAGGATTCAGACCTATTTGCGGGTCTCTTAATAGACTTCATCTCACATCGAATATGCTCTTTGGACTCATTCTTGATCCGAAGTACTCGAATATGTGATGATGATTCGCTATAGCTAAATTCTTTCCAAGAGAAATCGCTCTCATTGGCTTGAGAAGTTTTTGGGGCCGGCGACATTGTAGCTTGTATTTAGTTTGGAAAGGCTTTAGATAAAGGTGAGAATAGTGGCTAGGAAATGCTATTGGATAAGAATTGTAGAATAATATAGGAAATAGCTAGGATATAGGTGAGCAGGAAGTGGTAAGAATAAAAGAAAAGATTATGCTGCCTTCCGTGGCTACCTTCGAGCCTCCTCATTTTATAGGTACTGATTGCTCTATCTAGTCTTATTATCTATTTAAGCGAAAATGCGCAAACCGTCCTTCAGTCATCACATACATCCTTGGGCGTAGCATTAATGGGGGTTTTAGGGCATAACTAGGAAACATCCAGTAGTAAATTGACCAAATTACTGACATGTCATTTTCCTAACGCTTGCTCCCTATTCTGTAACCCAATAAGCGGCTGCAAATTCATGAATGCCTATTTTCTCTATGTTTCTTATACGACAACACCCTTATCATTTGACTTATCTTTGCACAATGTACCTCAAGGCTAAATTGAGCAACTAATCGTGTAGTCGCGGTACTGCTACTACCCCCAAAGTGCCGTCATACATGCTACGTAATCCCTGCCAAACCCTCTTCGAATGGGCACATTGTTACAACCTCCTGCACGGATGCCCGACTCGGTGAGCTATGCCTCAGCATCCTACCACACCATATCTGGCCATGCCTCTGTGCGTCACGCGCTTGTCTAGGCTTTGCCAGGGTAATTAGAGGCCATTACTTTTGCCACATGCGGTCAATCGGTGGGCTATGCCTTAGCCTCCTACCACATCATATCTCGCCCTACCTCTGTGTCAGGCTGTCGCCTGACATACAGAGGACGCCCTGCTAGTTATAGCGCTTTAGTAGTCGTATTACACAGCCGTGGGTACGGCAGACCTTTTGGTCTAGCGGGCTAAAGCGCTAGATTTGACCTCTTTAGCGCCTGTCATAGATAATATTTACTATATTTTTCAAGCTCTTATGTTGTATAAATAAGATCTAACCTTAAGGTTAATAAATTTATATATATATTTTCTAGGCCTGAACTATATTCCATATTCGAAAACCTCGTTTATACTAGGTATTAGTGGCCGCAGAGCCATCCCATAATCCCCAGCATTTGGCGTTCTTAGTAAGGTGTGAATGTGGAACCTAGCTGGCTCTTTGTTAGTTAGAAAAACGCCGGAGTGATGGTCGAATTCGATCAGAATAACAGGGCTTTGGATGCGGTAATAGAATGGATCCTGGTCACCGTACCCTCCAATCCAGCAAAAGTATGTTTCTATATAGAATGCCTTGATCTTATCTAAAGCCCGAGTTTGGGCCTTTTTTGGCAAGTATAGCAAAAACTCTTTGAAGATCTCCGTGATGATATCTTGTTGTTTTGTGCTAAGGTCTGAGACGAGGATGCCCTCATATGGGACGACTCGATTGTCCTGATAAGCGCCACACAAATGTCTCTGGTCGTCACGATTCCACCTTCCAGGCGGCATAGCAGGGTCTTGCATCAGCCTGTATACTTGCGCTTGGGATTGCAACTCGCTACTGAGACTTTGCATTAACCGCAAGCCGAGGGTTTCTTCCTTGTGCAAGATTCTTATCCCCTGATAAGGACCACTGTCTATCGTGTTGGGTTCCGCGCCCGTGAACCAAGGCGATAGGACCATTTGGCGACGATAGAAAAAGGCGTTGAGGCAAAGGTGATGGCCATAGAAAGAAAACCCCCAAGGACGAGTTGCTGAGGGCTCTGCTCCAAAGAGTACGAAATTGTAAGAGAATTCATTCATAATTCGGGGCGCGTCCACCAGCTGCCCAAGGAACGCATTAATACGCATAGTATCCCGTGCTTTCTTAAAGCCTTCAGGGGATAAAGTTATCATGAGAATTCTCAAGATGCTATCTCGTAATTCCACAGTAACATCTTCATCATCAAGACGTATACCCTTGTTGCTCAAGAGAAACTCAGGGTTAGACCATGTCCGCCATTCTGGACTGTCAATATGGAAAAAGAGGTTCTGTTGGTGCCTCTCATTGGCTTGTGACAGAGCAAATTTAGTCGCCTTGACAATATCATCAATGGGCAAATCATCGTCCTCTAAGGTGAAGAGATCATGGCGGACTCGGCCTATTGCCGTCGCACGTCTTTGTTAGTGTTTAACTGGAGTTTAAAGGTCGTATGCTTTCGCGTACCATCAGCCGTGATGCCCTTATATGGCTCGGAGAGTAGTTTGAGCCAGTGCTCATACAGCGTATAAAGCCACGGGGGATTCTTATTCTCTTTGAACGATATAGCGTAGGTATAGCAGTCCTGACCCCTCATGGAGCTGAATCTGTCCGATTGAAGATCCGGCAGCCAAGCCCGGAACTGGCTAGTCTCTCTGTTCTTGCTCATCGTAAGGTACGTTTTTGGAGTCTATCGGGGTATTAAGATAAAGGGCTGAGCGGAGGCCGGCTGTCTAAGTGGCTAATGAGACTACTTAAGAGTTCCCGAGACTAGAGAGTGTTTGAAGGTGATTCTGGGCTGTGTGAAGCATTTCGCCGAGGTGATTCTTTCGTGCTTTACGTTGCAAACGACGCACATATGCCGTCTCTTCCGAATAGTTCGAGGGGAAGAGTAGCTTCTTTTAGCATGTTGCAGTCCTACAAAGTGGAGACACGACTCATGGAACCATAGTGAGCTGATGGTGTTCGGCTAACCTCATTCCCATTGGTTATTGTTCCCACCATATAATGTACATGGTGTATCCAGTACAACCCCTCGATGAGACCCACCGGCAAGGAATTTTGGGAAAATACCGACCTGGTTTTCCGATCAATCATTTGTTTCGGTAACAGTCATTGATAAAACTCTCTTCTCCATGTGGTCCTGAGAGTGATTTGGAGCTGTTTTTAAGTGAAAGGGGCTCTCGTCACACTTAGTCGACTCGTGTCTAGATGATAAAACTGATGACTTACTAATTCCAAGAAGTAGTCTTATTAACTATAGCGATTGATCTTCCAGGCGCTCTCTGGTTTTAGTATAGGAGGAAGCCTTCGAGTAAGAAACAGATCAAAACTCGAACTATGCTGCCGGTCACATCAAATATCTAGCCCCTATTCCGGCCCTCGCAAACAGGATTAGGCAGAGAAAAACTAGAGATTAATTAAAGGCGAGGTACTCGCTACCATCGTTCTTCTATAATTTGGTCGCACAGTTATCGATTTCAAGGCAGCAATTTGAATAGATGTGTTTGCTAAGAGTGATTCCACCGTTGTAGAATTAATACCTAACAATACCAACTCCTTGCATTTTATTCATTTCGACTATTCTAAAAGTAGAGGGATGTTCTCTTTGAGATAATTTACTACGGCATCCGGCCCTTCTTTGACTTGTAGTCCATGAGGAATAGCGTGGACTTTGATGTTAGGATTTATTGCTCGAGCAACTTCAGACATAGCGATAGACTGCTCTGGGGTCCACATTGAGGCACAGAACTGAATGCTCAATAGTTAGCTTTGCATTGATGCTTACATACTCCATAGGAGGATCTTACCATGATATCTGGCTGTAGTTCTTTGGCCTTCGCTTCAACCTCTTCCGGCGCTGGTTGGGATAGTGATTAGAAATGTAAAGACTTCATTTCTCAGTATCTTTTCCTCGAGGAATGCTCACCCAGACAGTTCCCAACGTAGTTAATTGTGTAACGATCACTGAGGTCTTCGGTAACCCTCCCGATGAGTCTCTTAGCACGCTCGGGAGCATTGTTGACAGTCATCAGCTTAAAGGGTCCTTTGGGATGGGGCTTCGCCATTTCTATACATGTAGTCAATAGACTCTACCACAATTGATAATGCCAGTTTTATAGGGCATTGAAGTCCATTATTATAGGCTTCTGGTAAAACTTATTTGATCTTCTTGTGGCCACTTTATCACTATCACCTAATATCACCACATACTTGTGTGGAGCCCGGCTATCCCTTAGCCGATTGGTTGTCGAGCAATACGACTAAACGCCCCAACCACAACGAATGGGCTCCCCTTTAACTATCCACAACCTATTGAGGAAACAGGGCATAAAGTCGTACGCGGCCCTTGCAAATAATAATAGCAACTTGTTCTTGATATTTTAAGGTCCATGCTGAGGACGTGCATGGAGTGTTTCTTCCGGTTCGTCCATGAATTTTCAGTGACAAGACGCCCCAACGTCAGCTAGCTTAGCACAATTTTGTGCTGCCACCGCGCAACTGCCACAACCTCATGTAATATATTTTGACTTTCCAAGATGGATCCACGGCTATCACCTAACTTGGCCGAAGTCAGGGTGGCTATCATTGGTGCTGGTGAGAGTGCCGCTTCAAATCTCTAATGTCACTGTGTATTGACATGAGTCGTCTTTAGGCATGGGAGGGTTAGCATGTGCACTTGCCCTTGGTAAAAAGGGTTTTAACAATATCCATATCTACGAGGCAGCATCAGGATTAGGCTTTGTCGGAGCGGGTATCCAGCTTGGCGCAAATCTTGTTCGAATTCTGACTCGCCTGGACTGCTGGTCCCAAATTGAGGCTGAGGCAACGGATGTTTTAGAAACCAGTATCAGAGGTAGGGCTTCCTGGAACTCTAGACGAAGAACAAAGTCTTTTTTTTTTTTTTTTTTTTTTTTTTTTTTTTTTACCATCTCGTACTCATAAACTCACCATTGGAAACAGATGGCGCTACTGGCAAGGAGCTCACACATATCCACATGCAGAACATCAGAGAAGAGTATGGTTTTCCACACTGCACGGCACATCGAGCGTCACTAGCAAATGCTCTTTACGAAGCCTGCAAGGCTATACCAGGTATTACATTTTATCTAGGTCACAGGCTCGTCAGTGTAAGTTCCTTTCAGCCCACCGTCGAGTTCACAGTGGAGACGGCAGATGGGCAGGGACACAAGGTAACAGCAGAAGTATTACTTGCATCAGATGGAGTCAAATCTACGGTTCGAGATGCACTTCTCGCTTATGCTGGCCACAATCTGCAGGCAGAGGACACCGGACAGGCAGCCTATCGTGTGCTACTCCCACGCGAAAAGATGGCACACTACCCAGAGATGATGGCGCTGCTCAATAGCAACCAGGTCACCCGATGGATAGGAGAGAAGCGCCACTGGATCGCTTACCCAATCCATGGAAAGGGGATTTATAACATGTCTTCCATCCAACCAGATGTCAACTTTGCGTCTGCACCTTCAATGACTTATACCACGAAGGGATCCAAGTCGGCTATGATGGACGTCTTCTCTGACTTTTGTCCCCTCATTCAGAAGATGCTAAGCCTGGTACCCGATGAGGATATTGTCGAATGGAGACTCCGTGTCGTCAAGCCTTTACCGACCTGGGTACAGGGAAATGTAGCTTTGCTTGGGGACGCTTGCCATCCAACATTGCCGCATCTTAACCAAGGAGCTGCGCTTGCCATTGAGGACGCGGCTGTAATTGCAGAAGTCCTCGCCAGAGCCCCTGCTACAGATGTAGCGTCAATTAACAAATGTCTGAAAGCATACGAGCTTTTTCGCAAGGATCGTGCTTCGAAGCTTGTGGAGTTAGCCGCGGAATCAGGTCGCATACTCCACCTAGGCGAGGGGGAAGCAAGGGCTGAAAGAGATAGGCAGTTTGCGGAGGCTAAGAAGGCGGGGCAAGTTGTACCGGACAAGTGGGCATCGCCTGACGTGCAGAAGTATGTTTACTCTCACGATTGCATGGCCCATGCTCGTGAGAATTTCGAGAAGACATACAAGAGACTTGATTAGATTCGTGTGGCGCTTATTTCTATCTATGGAAGCCTCTCTGGGTGTCTCTTAGGTACTATTAAATCCAAAGTCGTAATCAAGATCTGACATGCTGAACCCAGAAAAGTATTGCCGCATAGACGAGTCCAACGAGCCAGATCCCGAGAACTCTTCGAAGCTTGGTACCATATAGTTTAGGCCAGTGCCTATCGATAGTTGATGGACCCAATTAGTCTCCCCTGGTTGAAAGTCGAGGATCTGCTGCGATATGTTGATAGAAGCTTTTGAAGTTCTTGTGTTAGCTTTAACGAAGCGTAGTAGTGGAAACGTGACGGGCCAAGAACTCACCCCTCTGTTTAAAAGCTTCAAATAGAATCCAGAGCCGCTGGTAAGCCTTTGTGCTTAGAATGCTGTGCCCACCGACTCTCTTCAGGTTCTCAAGAGCCTCGGTCAGGAGTACCTCGGTCTCTGTGACACTCTTTCCAACCCCACCAGTCTGCACGACAGATTCGTCTTTTGAAAGTACCAAAAGTCCAAAGAAATGCAGGGACAAGGTGAATGCTGCGCCGCGAAAGGACAGGTTAGTCTAATGACCTTCTGATCAATGCGAGGCGACGACAGATCTTACCAGAATAGTTACATATCCACCATATCGCATTTCGTTCACAGAATTTCCCACCTTCTTGAAGCTGGAGCACGTGCGATATAACAGCATGGAGATCACAGGCAGCTGCCATTCCCCGTCTTAGGTAAAGCATAGTTAGCTCTCCGCTGACTCCACGGAGTAAGCTTTCTTCCGAGGGCGCAGCTAATGTATCCAAGACGCGCATAAGGAGGGCGCTGTGAATGAGTAGTGTTGTTCTATGGGCGTGAAGGGAGAGAACCACCGCAAGATCCGCCTGGTGCAACAATGATGAAGTCCAATCACCAAAGACGACTGCGGAATGAAATTGGCCATGAGATTGTAGCTTCTTTTTCCACGCGTCCAGCTCCAGAAGAAGATTCGTGGTCTCTTGAAAGAGGCTATCCCTGGAAAGAGACTTGACTGATTCAGTGTTAGATAAGTAGATATTATCTAGAGCAAGTCCGGTAATCTTATGCAGAGAGCTTTCGAATATTAGCATATTACTTTCTTAAGTTCCTCTTTCTCTAAAAACGAACACAAGGTAGAAGAAGAAAATAGCTGTATCGTGGCTTAAATATTCTCCTTCAATGCTACTAGTTGGACCGGGAAGTATCATATCATCAATCCCAGGGCGAATATGATTCGTTGATATCAGACAGGGCCTTCCAAGTGCTGCGCTTAGTATCCTTTAGGTGGGCCTATGTTAGCTTTAGGTGACTCGAATAGTTCACCTCAGATTCGATGGCGCACCTATCTTGGTTGATTACGGCAAACCAGACCCTAGCTCGAAGCCTCTTCTCCCTGACGCCAAGATAGGCGTATGTTGACGGAGCATGTAAGCCAAGGTGATAAGCAGTGCGGACTGCTAAGGCATGCGACGACAGGCTTGCCATGGACCGTCGGATGTTCTGTTCAAAAGAGCCAAGAAGGAGCAACGCTTGTACTTTGTAGATGTCAGTTTGGATTTGAGTGATATAAGCACACAGCTAACCCACAGGTCTGAAGAGTTGAAAGGTGAAGTGCTGTGCCATATAAGAGGTGTAGAGCACGCCGATAGTAAATTTCTGGGGATGGGCCGGCCGTAGTGTACAACGCGTATGCGATCAAGATATTTAGGAGGGCTTGCCAGGATTGCGTAGACGGATCCTCACCTACATTACTCAGGTCAACATTAGCAGCCTTAGTGACGGTGGATCTCATATCTATGTATGGAAGCACAATTCCTAATGTATCGAAGAATTGAGCTACAGCTCGTGAGTTTTCCTCGAGGCAAGCGGAAGTGCTTCTTTCGAAGACAGGCTGTCCGCATTTCAGCGTATCGTTCTTGACAGGCGGTTCTTGCCTAGACAAGTCATCCAGCGATTGTGTAAGTTGACTCGTAGGTCCACTAATCCCTAGAGTCGCAAGAGTCATAGACAGGCAGCCAAAGAGTGCATGGTTTGTGCTTGAGCCTAGAATACCTTTTAGGACGACGATTTCTTACCCCATACTATTTGTGCGAAAGAGGCGTCTTCATTCACCTACCGAAATAGCCGATCTCACCTGTGGGCATCTGGTCAAATGCATTGGTGGCCAGGACGTCGGCTAAAGACTCGCTCATAGGCGGATCCGATTTGTCATTATCATGATTCACAGTTGGCAACGTGGAGAGGTTCTCGATAGCTCGGATGCCTTCGATTGCCACGTTGTTGGTGGTGGTATGGCTACAGTCATTGCCTTCGGCTGCTTGGTTGTTCGCGCCACTTATGTCAATCGATAAGTTAAGAGTATGGACATCACTAGAATGCCGAGCTCTGTGTGCATTCGATGAAGTTCTACAGTAATTAAAACAAATGATGTTAGAGCAACCATGCAACTTCGGCCGCATTCATGCATCCAGCTCAGCGATTGTGCTTACCGAAAATCTAAACGTCTATCCCGGACATTTGATGTGTACGTACACTCAGCTTGAGCCTTCATACATCGGTCGCAGCTGGGCCGACCACCATCGCACTAGCATTGCCTATTAATTCTGGAATATATAGCCTGGGAATACACTCTAGGAGAACTGAATAGAGAGATAGATTTTACCTTAGCTTTCTTCGACTTGCAGCAGTCACAAGCAAGGTATGCCCTAGCACGCTTTGGCAATGGTCTGGTACTGCGAACTGTGCGCGAAGCCACGTCCATGGCATTATTGTATGGCACTAGAAGAATAAGGATCAATCGGCGTTCAGCTGAACAGAGTATGTTATCAATCAGCTATCGGGCAGACAGACGTACAGGCTGCGCAGAATTAGCGAGCTTGGCGATTTGAGGAGACAAAATGTCGGTAAATGTTCGGGGCGATTGGAGAGAGGGTCAGAGATAACATGATGTAGCGTAGTCATACTCCCCGACGCATGTTATGTACTTGTAAACAAATATCCGAGCCCAAAACTAAACTGCGAATGTTAAAAGATTACCGATGTACGTGATGCGGAGTCTTTACCGATGGATAAATGCCTACGTATACTCTTCGAATGCGACTAAAAGATTAAATCTGATTGAATCCCTGAGTGAGGTTTCTAATACTGCCTATAGCCTTTAGGACATCATTCAGGTTGCTGAGTACCTATTCTCGATGATAGCTTCGTGATTTGTTCATGACTTTGCCCCCTCGGAACCATAGCTAGCTTAGTTGAAGGTGTAGAAATGTATGAAAAAAGCATGGTATGACTTTGATACACTCATAATGAGATTTTCGTAGCTCTTCTAGAGCTTTAACTTAGATCTCTCGTTCTTGTCCCCTCTTATGTGAAGAAGCATCGTATCAGCCCCTCAGCTCTGTGTCGATCTGAGTATCCAGCGTTTGCCTGGAAGCTCCCCGAAACCATGAATGAGTCTGTCCATGGGAAAGCAATCGACAATAGAGGATTTTAGTAGTATCTGCGCAAAGGGAAGGTATGACTACTGACACGAAAGCGTTCAAGTGGTAGACGATTCCCTCGGCGACTTTGGCGTTGTAGTGGCGTGGCGGGGCAACAACTGAACTGAGCCATTAAACAAACAATTGATGTCATTTCACGCCGCCGCTCACAATTTTTTTTAACACCTCAGACCACTCACTCGACTACGAATAGATTTCTCAAGACTTCCATCTAATATTTCTCGAGCCACCCTATACCCGCTAAAATGTCGTCGAGCCTCGCAAATTGCAAAATAACCTTTATTGGCGGAGGCAACATGGCCTCCGCCATCATCGGCGGCTTGCTAGAAAACGGCCTCCCCAAGGCCAACCTCACCGTCTCAGCTCCGAGCGAGGCTACACGCGAAGCTCACAAAGCCCGGGGTGCTACGGTCACAGCCTCTAACGTCGAAGCCTCAAAGGACGCCAATGTCATTGTTCTCGCCGTGAAGCCTTACATCGCCAAGTCCGTTTGTGAGGAGCTGGCCGCTTCTTGGTCAGAGCTGAAGCAGACCCCGATCGTGATTAGCGTCGCGGCGGGGACTACGGTTGGAAGCATGCGTTCGTGGCTCGGCGCCAGCGGTGACAAGTCGATTCCTATTGTGCGCGTCATGCCTAACACGGCGTCGCTGGTAGGAGAGGGTGCTGCTGGTGTGTTTGCTGAGCAGGATGTTACAGAAGCTCAGCGCAAGGTCGTCAACGACATTCTGGGCACCATCTTCAAGACGATTGAATGGGTAGACAAGGAGGAGCTGATTAATATTGTCACCGCCGTATCAGGTATGCTAATCCCATCTGAAACGAGACAGTATTTGACTCTTACTGACATGGCTATCTAGGCTCTGGCATCGCTTACTTCTTCGCCTTTGTCGAGCACATGACCGCCAGCGGAATTGCACAAGGTCTCCCCGCCGATCAAGCCGCCAGGTTGGCTAAGCAGACGTGCTTCGGCGCTGGGAAGATGCTCATTTCATCTGATGATGATGCCAGTGAACTGCGGCGCAAGGTGACTAGTCCCAATGGAACTACTCATGCCGCCCTCACCTCTTTCGAGAATCTTGGTCTGAAGGATATTGTAGACAAGTCGATGAAAGCGTGTGTGGCCAGGGGCGAGGAGCTTGGAAAGAACTAAATAAAAGTGGTTGGACAACGTACAGAAATAGCTGTCAGCAGACCAGTTGAACATTAAAAAAAGAAAGCAAAAAGGCGCTCATTCGGGGAGAATGCAAAATATTCTTGACTTGGCGTACTTAGCAGGAGAATGGCGGATCATGTCGCCCTTGGTGGTCCTTGGTACATGTCGTGCGAGACAACGATGCTCTCGTTGAAGGCTACTTGTCGCGATGCCCAATAGACTGGCATCAAAGACAATCTTTCCTCGCACCTCTCTTTGGCAATACTTGGCGCCTTCATTTAATCACGAGTATTTGAATCTTAGAATAAGTACTGTTGAAGTTGCTGTCGCCAGCTAAGCCCCATATCCCGCTAACATGACCACGGTTCCCGAGAACATTACCCCGGAGACCCCTGCAACTTGGTGGCGTACCCCGACCGAACGCCGTGTTCATTCCTAATGAGGCATCTTCGCACACGTTGATCAGATCAAAGTCGTAACTAGCCTGCCCTCATCGGTGTCCTACTTAGTCCGTTCCTGGCTGTCGAGTCTGCGTTGTACCCCGCGGAGTCATCGTGGAGTCTCCGCTTTGTTGGAGTCGGCCGAAATCATCTCGGGGACCCTGGTGTGACGCTGTCAATCCTTACCTGCAAGGGTCGTACCAGAGTTTATCGCTACCGGTGCCGCTGCCGACATAGATTCTTCATTGAGTATATCAACCCCGCAACAGCCCAGCCTCCCTGGATATCGACCCTAATTGATTCTGCTTCAACGCCGAACATCCAGTTTAGCACCATGGCGGACCAAGGAAAGGCGCCGGCCAGTGGCTTTACGCCAGCAGCATCCAGTCAAGATGGCCCTTCCAACGTCAATGCGACTATTGGTACCGAGGAGGCAACCACAGCAAAGCCTAGCAAAAATGGACTTGTCGCGCAGGAGGAACTTGCCGAGGCGATTCGCGTAGAGCATGCCCTCACGTTCCTTGAAGCCGTCAAAATCTACCCCAAAGCCATCGGATGGTCCGCCTTCGTGAGCATTGGCGTTATCATGCTCGCGTTCGACCCTCAACTTGTCGGCAACCTATACGCGACGCCCCAGTTTCAGAAGGACTTTGGCCGCCTGTACAAGGGCGAGTACATCATCGGTGCAGAATGGCAGACAGGTCTTAGCATGGGCAGCCCTGTCGGCCAGGTCGTTGGTGCGCTCTTCGCCGCGTTCCCTATGGAGAAGTACGGCCGCAAGCGCACGTATTCGGCTTGCGTTGTCCTCGTGGCTGGACTGATCTTTATGCAATTCTTTGCGCGCGATATCCGGGTGTTGTTGGTGGGTGAGCTGCTCGCGGGTCTCGTACTTGGCATGTTCGTCGTCATCGCGCCCTCGTACGCTTCGGAAGTCTGTCCCATGGCGCTTCGTGGTCATTTGAGCTCGTATGTGAATCTATGTTTCGTCATGGGCCAGCTGCTGGCCAACGGTGTCACAGCCGGCACGCAAAAGCGCAGTGACCACTGGGCCTACTCGATCCCTTTCGCCTTACAGTGGTTCTGGGTCATTGTCATCTTGCCAGGCATGTTTTTCATCCCGGAGAGTCCATGGTGGCTAGTTCGCAGGGACAGGCTGCAAGAAGCTGAGACTTCGCTGCGGAGGCTAGCTTCGGAAAAGGTCAACGTCACAGCAACATTGGCGTTTATCGTGGACACCGATAAGCTGGAGCAGGAAATGGAAGCCGGGAGTACGTATTGGGACTGCTTCAAGCCCGCCAACCGGAGGAGAACGGAGATCTCAATGGGCGTGTACTGCACGCAGGTGCTTAGTGGGATCTATCTCATCAATTATGGGACATACTTCTTCGAGCAAGCTGGTTTGCCTACGGACCAGGCGTTTAACATGTCGGTTGGATTTTTGGGTAAGTGATACATCATTTCTCGGTCTCTCCATCTAGGGAATTCACCATACGGATATCGGTGTTGACATTCTCGCAGCTGTTGGATTTATGGGCACTCTCACGGCATGGGCTTTGCTCCTCCGGTTCGGTCGCCGTTCCCTTTTCGTCAACGGCCTCGCCTTTCTTGTCTTTCTGCAAATCGTCATTGGCATTCTCGATTGCATCCCCGGTCGCCCAAACTCAGTTACCTGGGCTCAATCTTCAATCATGCTCAGCTGGAACTTCTTCTACAACATCTCCATCGGACCCATCTGCTTCGTCCTACTCTCTGAGTGTTCTGCTACGCGTGTACGCTCCAAGACTATCGCCACCGCGACGGCAGCCCAGGGAATTCTTGGCATCATCATGACCGTCGCTATTCCGTACCTCATCAATCCCGCGGAGGCTAATCTACAGGGGAAATTGGGCTTCTTCTTTGGCGGGCTGGCGGGCTTGTGCTTGACGTGGGCATTTTTCCGTGTACCGGAGACGAGAGGTAGGACCTACGAGGAACTGGATTTACTGTTCGATTGGAATGTACCTGCAAGGAAGTTCAAGGGTTACTCTGTGGAGGACGAGGTTGCTGCGCGTCACGAGGCTTGAGTACCTAAGTCTTTTTAGTGAAGGAGCCAGAGGTCATGCCCGGGGAATTTTGTCATCATTTGATGATAGGTCATGTTTATCAGCATCGTTTCCCTCAGTCGAAACAGAATTTCGTATTGACTCATGGGACTAGACGCCATGATCCAAATATTGAAAACTGAAGGAGGAGACATTCATCTGACGTAGCCGCCAATGTATCGTGGGTCTGGCGTCGGAGCCATGCGTGGATATGAGGCAGATGGAACTCGGAAGGCTTGCTATATGGTGCCTATGCTGCGACCCGAATGCTCGGATTTGAACTCGGACCCCCACACCGTATATTTATAGCATTCGGTTTCATAGCTTGCATGGTGATCTTCCCGCGCATGGGCCCGCCGCAACTGCACGGAGCGCCTGTATGTCGCTTGAATTAGCCGCTGAGAACTAGAAATAGGGGTAATTAAGAGTATGAAAAACGAGCTTGATCATTTCATGAGATGGAAAGAAGATCAATTCTTTCCAATTAATTCATTGACTTCTTATCGGCTCGGTAGTTCTTCTTCAAGCAGACTCCGGTGAACCACGGATCGGGTTGAATCTACGCCGTAAAACAGCACACACAGCGTCCCAAATTGGACCCTGAGTGCGCCGGGTAAGCTTATTTCTATTCATTCATTGAAATGGAGCTAAGACGGAAATCTTCATTTGCTTCCTTTACCGCTGTCCCTAGGAGATCAACAGCTGTGCCGCAAACGCCTGGTAGATCTAATACTGTATCAGAAACAAAACCAGCTACAAGCCTCATGATCCAATTGCCTCCACATAACTCGGCATTAAAGCTGACGGGATGATGAAATGTTTCCAGTGTTTTGTCTGGCTAAGATGATGCGAGATCGAAAGCTTATAAGAAAGGACTGCTCGCACCAAGGATCCCATCAGCTCTAAGCCCGCAATAATCTCAACGACTAGTCGACACCTATTTAGTACAACAAAACCATTGCTTTAGAAGTCAAACGATTCAAATAATCACAATGGTCGCGTTCAAGTTCATTACCTTCGCCGCTCTCGTCGGCCTCTCCTCCGCGGCCGCCGTCGATAACAACGCCAGGCGCCAGGCCGCCAACTTCCCAACATGCCGTATGGCCTGCCCCGAGGGCGAAATTTGCCAAATTGGTGACATGGGCGTCGCTGGCTGCCACCCTATCAACGCCAAGCGGCAGGCGGTCGACTTCCCAACATGCCGCATGGCCTGCCCCGAGGGTCAAATCTGCCGAATTGGTGACGCAGGTGTCGCTGGCTGTCAGCCCATCATCACCAAGCTCTAGTTTCTCTATTGGAGCAAGACGACATAAACAATTGGTGACATGGGCGTGTCCGACTGCCAATTCACCCTCGACGCTAAGCGCCAGCTCCATGAGGACTCTATCTTGAGCTGCGTGCCTTACGGCGGCGATATGGGCATGCCGGACTGCCGAGTCGTCACCGCTGAGTAAACCTAAGATGAGATTTTCGTTGAGAAATTCGACAAGTCTTGTCGCGAGAATGAGGTTTGCTTGATATAAATAGTCAGGAGATCTGAACACCGCATATGCTCGCAGAGTAGACGCAATGTTGTGTATGTCCCGAAACGAGCAACGCGGGCTGGAACCGCTTAAGGAAGCCTCCCTGTATTATAGATATTTTGTAACATTACTGTACACTATTATGTATCACGAATATAGAATATAGACAAGCAAAAAAATGATCCCTCAATAAGCCAATTGATGTGATTTAGATTGTCATGAGTCATGAAAGCAAAAAAGACGCCGTAATAACTACATAACCAAAGTCCGAGCTTGACCCAATAGTGAAGTCCATTTCTCATCAGCGCTTCTCGACCAAATATCTCTTAAATAAGCAAGACCATCCATGATGTTGGCAAAACCATTCCGGATATAATGCTGCATGAAGACTCCTTCAAAGTACTCCCTCTGCTCGTCTGTTATGCAGCCGGAAGCGGCTACAAAGGTCGCCCAGATGAGGACTTGCTCGCCCTGATGGCCGTGCGGAAAGGCCTGTAGCGTCTCCATAAAGTGTTGGATTCGTGTTACCGAGCTGTGTGATGGTTGAGTAGTCGATGCTTGTAAGGCATGCGGATAGGAGTTGCCGGACTGGTATTGATCTAGGTAGATATTGATGGCTTGCTGTACCAGATCTCGCACAAAGGACACCACCAGGTTGTATTCTGGAAGCTTTGGTAGCTGGTCGACCAAGCACTCACATAATCTCGCGGCACAACCCGGAGATGAGATAACCTGTAAGCCCTGTTCCTCACTGATCATGGGAGCCGCATAAAGACGGAACCTAGTGGCCCTTCTGTTAGCTTTCATCTTCAACGTTCTAAGAACCCTCCCAGTATAAACTCACTTATTCATTTGAGGCACAATGAAACCGACAGCAGAGCTGCTCTTAAGAGCTTGCTCCCCACCCATGGCACACAAAGCAGAATCCAGCATATTGAAAACCGCCGGAAAATCAGACTGGCCAGTGACCATAACGCCCACAATGAGCACAAGGAGTGTCACTAATACGGATTCTTTCCTTCTGAGATCCGTTGTGCCGAAATTGGCATCCTGCTGAAGACCAGAAATGACTTCTTTGTACAGCACGTTGGGGTTGGGGACCTGAGAAGCTGAGGCGCCGCCCATATGAGGGATCATTGGCAATGTTTGCTGGTCGCGGTGATTCAGCCATATGTGAGAAGATGACACAGCTAGAACTGCTTGCATGACCAACTTATCGCGTTGGGCTAATGGAAGAACGACAGAGCGCCAGCCATTATGAGCGCCATCAACAGCAATCATCTCTGTGGCAATGTGCCCCGAGACTGAAATCCAGGTAAGCCTCTGGCAAGATATTGGCTGTGATCATGTACTTACAATGATGGCAGAGAAAACGCTTCCAGCTTGGCACGCTCTCTGACACTGTGTTTGGTATCGCATTTCTTAGGATCTCTATCTGGTTCAACTGAGTACCAGTCAACGCCAAAGCCTCTGCCGGTATCAAAGAATGTTCCACTCTCAGCTCGTCATCATCCTGAACTTTCGAAGCATGGCTCTTGTCATTTGAGCTGATATCACAGTTCTGTTGATGATTTCTGCTGACCGCCTGGATGGTTTCATCCCCACCGGTGGTAACATCTTCGCCTGAGGCTTCGTTCAATGGCCCATCGGCTGGACGGCCTGAGCTCTCAAGCGTCCCAATGGAAGCTTGCAATGATTGAAAGCCGTCTGATTGGGGCTCGACATAGCTAAAGCGGACCCGGAGTCCAAGCCCCGTGCATGTTAGACCTTTGGAGACACATTTCCGGCATCGTGGCTCGGTGCGGTCACAGTGGATGCGCCGACGCGAACAGGGGTAACATCCTACGCGATGGTTAGTTGGACGCGAAACAAGCAGCCGGGCGCATGATTTATCTGCCACGTGCCTTTGGTCTTGGGAACGTAGGGACGACGCTTCTTGGACGGCATAGAATACTGTGGCACGAGGCTCTTCAAGGAGGATGCACGGATGATGTTTGGGAGTTGTCACTGTGCAAGGCTGACTTGTCGGTTACCACCCACGACGCAAGGACTGCGACCGGGGCATAGGGAGTCGAGAACCTGGATTCTACTCGGAGAAGTCGGCGAAGTGCCTAGTTACCGAGCTGGTCAAGGCGGGCTTTCAGTCCGCAATTGTTGGAAGGAATCCGAGGTGATGAGGGGTCATTGGCAATCACCCCCGACCGCGGCGACCAGGCTTGAGGGATTATTGCCACCACGTATCGGCGAGTCTCGACAGCTGGGATAACAATCGACCAGGAACACGCGTTTGAAGCCGTATCGCACTGAGCCTTTCCGAATCGTAATGCTCTCGGTATCAATGAGCTAATGGTACCAAGATTCTGGACCGTATTCGTAATTTGCGCTTTGTCAAGTGACAGTTGCTACGCCAAGACAAAGATCCTAGTCAGGCTTACTTACTTACTCGTACATACGCCGGCCCCACCCTTCAAGTTGCAAAGATCCGGTGTGGGTCCGGATGCTTGTTTGACGCCGGCCCGGGTGTTTCTCGTGAACGTCGGATAATTCCCAGATAACGGGTAGTTCTATGCCTCGACAATATCGCGATGGACGATGATTAGGATCGGAACATGATAGGAGGAGGGTCATATCATGAGTAGAAAATGAGAAAGTCAAAGGAACACCCTTAATTGAGCAGACAAACCGAGGGGCTACAGCAAAGTCACGCGACGAAATAATCTTCATGAAATGATGGAACATTTGTTTATTCAAATACAGGTTGTAATAAACACTGACTGCTCTGCTTTCTACCTAGCTACTATTTTCCTTGTGATTTTAGCTGTCACAATCTCTTGGCAAAATTTGGAGAACCCCTTATTTCTCGGCCGCCTCAATCTTCTCCTTCATCTCCGCCTTCTCCGCGTCCAGTGAAGGCCTATCCCTGGGTGGCTCGACAAAGTGGTCCTCGGGGTCGTTCTTAGGGATCCACTTGAAGATAATCGGCATGACTGCGGCCAAGGCAGCACCAAGGAACAAGAAAGCCGTAACAACAGAAAATCCAGTCAAGTTGCGAGGACCCTCAGAGCTAGGCCACAAGAAGCTACCGTAGATGAAAGTAGTGTGACCGAAAGAGTTGACAAAGGCGATGGCGATCGAGCGCTTCCTCTCTGGTCGAGCCAGAGCCTCACTCGTCCAGTTGAGGATAAGTGGGATCGTCGTGTACATGCCTCCCCACATGAAGCAGAACATAACATACTTGACAATGTCTTTCGTGACAATGGCTGCCACGAGAGCGGAGACACCAGCAATTCCGAGCAGAGCCGAGTTGTGCCATCGTCTATCCTGAGTCTTATCCGAGGTCCACGACCAAACGAGCTGGAACAGGGCACCGCAGCTCCAAACAGGCACTGTCATCCACTGAGCCGTAACCTCGGTGTAACCCATGCCCCTCAGGATAACGGGGAGGAAGTAGGTAATGGTGAGAGCCAGAACGTTACAGCAATAAAGGATCAGGTAAAACCAGGTACGACCGTCCTTGAGCACAGCAACACAAGCCTGCCAAGGGGTCATCTGGTCATCCTGGGACTCAACCGATTCGTTGCGGTCGCGCATGATGCGGACATGACCAAGGAGGCGTTGCTCAGCTGTCAAGAAGACGGAGTTGCGCGGGTAGTTTGGCAAGAGGAAGTAGAGAGCCAGACCGCAGAAAACAGTGAAAACTCCCTCGATCAGCAGAAGCCATCTCCAGCCAGCCATACCCCTAGCACCTTCGAGTTGATCAATGATTGCGCCGGCCATAATACCGCCCAGTGCAGGGGCAATGCAGCCAGAAGTGTAGAAGATACAGAATCGCTTGCCTGAATTAAAAAACGATTAGTCAAGAATTCTTGCGACTCTTCTCAATGGAAGTAAAGGGGCAACTAACCAACTTCGCGCTTAGTGTACCAACAAGTGAGGACAAACAGAGCACCGGGGAAAAGACCAGCCTCAATGGCACCCAAAAAGAAGCGTCCAGCAATCAAGGCCTTAGCATTCTGGGTTTGAGACATGCCGATGACGACGCAGCCCCAAACCCAGACAATCGTCGAGAGGTAAATGGAAGGCTTGATCTTCATGAGAATCATGTTGGAAGGAACTTCGCAAAGAACATAGGCGACGAAGAAAAGGGAGACGAGCAGTGCATATTCTATACAATGTTAGCTTTCAAAAGTTGTTTAAGAATTTCTGTGTCCCGATTAGGCAACTCACGGTTGTCAGATAGTCCAAGATCCTCACCCATACCAGCAGCGTTCGCATTAGCCTGTATTCATTGAGGTTAGTCGTGTCGCATTGCTTTGAAAGTATGAAGAGCATCTCACAATGTTGCCGCGGTCGAGGTATGCCAAAATGTACATCCACCAAAGAAGTGGTAGAAGGATGAAGTCGATCTTCTTCACAAGTTTCTTCTCCTCCTCAGTGTCCGGAACGTAACTCTCCAAAGCGGCTTGGACTGCTGCTTCATTGAGATTTCCATTGTCATTGAGGCTGAAGAACGTTGCCAACTGGCTCTTTTTGGGGGGATTCTCGGGTGGGATAGGGTCCCGGGTCGCAGTGACCGAGTTGGAGCCAGGCTCAGCCATTTTAGTCGAAATGCGCTTTGAAAAAGCCTATTTCTCGAGATGTTCAAGTGATAGGTTCAAGCAGAGTCTTGCGCCAGTGGCGATAAGGCAGTAGGAAAAGACTAAGGGATGGATAGAAGGAAAACCAATGACTCTGCGAACAACAGCGCGCAGGAGAAAGAATTTCGTGGCGACCTGTCGAGAGGAGACCGCGGGTCTATAAACCCCAGGGAGCGCAACTAAAACACGCGAGTCGGGGTAGTATGGGGTAAGGATCCATCGTGGTGTTCAAGGGTCTGGGCCATTTGGGACATGGTAGGCGATTGACTGAGGCGAGCGGCCTCTCCTAATGACGCCACGCGAGATAGACTTGTCGCTGCTAGTTTGTCTCGTTTGGCTGCCAGAACAGGGATGGCTAATCAATATCGGGGCAATATTTTTCTTGTCGATAGAGGTAAGATTCAAGCTTCAATTTAGGAGCCGCCTGCCAAGTCTCATGACTCTCATTCTGCAACCTAAGCGGGTTTAGTGTTGATACGGAGTCAGAAACGAGGGGGGAATAGCCTTTCAAGCTGGAGAAAGTGGCTCTCAAGTGGACACTCTTATATCCGACGACTCACCATGATTGGCAGCCGTGATAACGGAATCTTTGGCCAAAGCCGGGGTCAACCATCCGGGCGGAGCTATACTACGAGTAATAATAGCGCGCGACAGACCGAGCCGACCGCAAGCTATGCGACTCAGTCAGTACTCGCCCCCGCACAACGGAACCGGAACCGGACTCGGGAAGCTGTATCACGATATGATAGATAAAGGCAAGATTCCAGACCCTTACATGATGCCGGAATGTTCCTAGGCCATCCTGGGCACTTGATAACGTCTTTCTAAGCTTCACACCATCTTGACCTCATCGGCTATTATCATCACTTCCTTGCACCCTTGTTCCGCTGCTCGTCAAGCCACCCTACACCACAACCAAAATGCCAAACACAAACAAACATGTCGTGTTCGACATTGTCGGCACCTGCGTCTCATACGATGCCATGTTCGATGCTATCGATCATCGGCTAGGCGACAAGCTTCGTGCACAAGGCATCAAGGTGAAGCTGATGGGCTACCTTTGGATCGAGGTCACTGAGCGCGAGTACACATATCTGAGCATGAATGGCAAATATGTCGGTTTCCGCGATATTTTCAAGAGCCTCTTTTATCGCATCCTGTACATGTCGGGTATTGAGGATCCTCACAGCTTCGCCAATGATGAAGATCTGAAATATATCATGCAGCAATACATGAAGCTCGAGGCGCGTCCCGGTATCGCAGAGTGCTTCCAAATCCTCCGTGATAATGGATTCACGGTATGGGCACTTACCGCGGGTGATGTCGAGCGAGTGGGCGGATATTTCACACATAACGGTATTCACATGCCGAAGGAGAACTTTATTTCCTGCGATGCCTTCAAGATTGGCAAGCCTGATCCTAAGGTATATCAGCTAGTGCTAGATAAGCTGGGCAACGACGAGAAATGGTTCGCAGCTGCACACAACTGGGACGTTACTGCGGCCAAGCAATCTGGGTACGTTCAAAACTAAGACTCCATTTCTGTCGAGTCGATCACTAACCAAAAATCCTGTAGATTCAAGACGGCCTACTGCACAATCTGGGAAAAGATTCTATGCGAGGATCTGTTTGGAAAGATGGATGTCACGGAAAAGACCTTCCCTGAAATGGCCCGCGCCATTGTGGCCGCTTCAAAGGCCAGCTCTTAATAGCATAAACTAGATATTGTATAGTAATATATGCATAAAGACACATAACACTACTCTCAGGCGAGACTAGAAGTGAGCTGATATAATCTATCCAGCGTTTAGAGCTGATCCATGAAAGCATCACTGTCTAAGCAGTCCAAACATTTGTTGGAAGCTCATATCGACCCTTTACCCCAGCCCCAGTTGTTTAGAGGATCATCAGGCATAAGATTAAACATCACTGGGCGCGCAGCTGGTTAGCAAATTTGTATGTAGAATAGCAAAAAGAGTCCACAAACCTTGTCCAAACTGGCCAAAGGCTTCATCTAAGGGCAGATCCAGCGGCTCGATTTGACAGCCGTCGGCGTTGAGGAGATTGCTCATTGGATATTGCTCAACCCATTCGTCTCCAAATGTCCTGTTCTCTGTCTCTTGACTACCTAAAGATATTGGCCTTTCAAACCTAGGAGGCAATGAGCCCGGTAGAGAGGCGTCATCATAGTTCTCTGCATGATCATTGTGGAATGCTCGGTCATGAGCTTGCTCGGCAGACCACGCCCCAACTTCACGGGCCTGGATTTGATGTGACTGAGACGTTGTCGTTTGTCTATGCTCTGTGCTACGCTCATCTTTGAAGGCCAGGTCGACTTCACGGTGTAGGCTCAATTTGAGAAGATCGCTCAAGAGCCGTTCCGTGTGTCGTGCGATCTGGCTAAACTGACTGAGTTCCTTGGCTGCCTGGATAATGCGAAAAGCACCGGCTTTCGCTTCGTGCGCCGTGGTGCTGTTGGGGTGACTTGTTGGAGGGATGCAGAGGATTACCCCAGCCGTGAATAGATGCACAAAAATAAATGCAAGGCAGAACTCATTCTTGAACTGCATTATAGGCACTCGTGATATACGCAATGCTGCCTTGATGGATACGTCAAAAGACTGAGAAACTGACTTCGTAAATCTCTTCGACACGTCTTGCCGATATGCTGATGAGAGTCTATGCTCAAGCAGCGGCCGATGGGTGAGTATAATTGCGGCATCATAAGTAACCTGCAACAGACAAGCCTGCAGTTTCACTCGGCGCAGGTCGTGATCTTGTCCCTCATAGCCTTGGAAAGACTCTGAATTCGGCGATGTCTCTTCTGGGAACTCGTCCGACAAGTCTTCTCCATCAAGTAGTGGTGGTAGTGATCTCCGCCATGCATCTAGTTGTACATCTATGCCTTTCACGGCTTCAATAAGATGCTCGAGCTCCTCCACGGTCATTGGATTATGCAGACGCAGGAGTCTGAACTTGGATAGAGTGTTCCTGGTGATATCGTAAAGCTTGTACTTCAGCCAGTGGAATGTCAAGGCTGTCACCTTGCCCCCAGAACGATCTTGGAGCTGCGACTCGTTGGGAAGGACAATGGACGTATCATCGATCTCCTTCAGCGGCAGTAAGTCTGAGAAGGCTGCGTCAAGGGAGGCCGGTCTACCATAAATTTGCGACGCAAAGGCATCGGCTACAGTGAGGTGATTCCAGCACCTGCGACGAACCTGGTTCGTTACTTCATCGTCCGTCTCAGACGCACAATGCAGCGCCAAAGCGTAGGATGCTCTGACTGCTAGCCCAATCATGGCCCAAGCGAGACTTGGTGATCCGTGGAAGATATAGTAAGCACCTAGCAAGAGACACACTTGAACGGTCTCAATGCAGCTGTCGTCGAGTAGGTCCAGCAGGTGGATACGAACCTCTCCAATCATCTGATCAATCATGGACCGAGGGTCGGCCGATATTGAAGCTACCAGCTGTTGACCATACGTAGATGTATCTTGTATCGCGCACTTGAGACCCAAGGCTGCTACGGTCAGAGTTACAAGAACCTTCCTCATATCTCGCCGGCGCCAAGAGGACGCTGTAAGAATCTGTCGAGCCTGCATGATGAATGAAGGCTTATGAAAGATCCAAATAAACCAATGCAGACGTTCAAAGTAGACGTCGATTAGGGTCTCCATAACAGAGGGATCCGGCATAGGCATCGACTGCAGTGTCCATGTCGGGCCACTCGGCGACATGGGCCGAGACGCATCCCCGGGAATGGTGGAAGTCTTAGTAGGAGCTTGGGTACCCAAGCTCTCGTACATATTCATGGCGAGGGATATAGTGGAGCGATTGGCACCGAACTGTTGCTGCTCCGTCTCTGGAGACCCGCTGGATCCGGTCTGCTGCATCGCCGACGCAGCTGCATCCTCCGGCTGAGCCTCCGGTTGTTGTGTTATCCCCGGACTTGTCGATTCAGCGCTCATTCGCCTCCTTTCTCTTGCCGTGCGAAGAATACTTTCTTTGCGAGCGCCATTGGTGCCCAGTCGTGATCTTGTCTTCACTTGTCGGGGTCGACACTCGACCCCTGAGCGGACACACATAATACATGGTTTTGTCGTGTCGCACTTTGGGTTGTTAGACAGACTTTGTAAAATTGAGTATCAGTTCAATGTCAAGAGTCCTACCTTCAGCTTCTGTTGCCGACAGCGAGCGCACGCCGCGGAGACCCGACGGCCGGCCGCCAATGATTGAGACACGGAAGTATCGAACTCATGAGTCTCAAGACGTTGCATGTTCTGATATAAGCAGCGCAAAAGCTGAACGCCAATAATAACTTCAGAATTTCGGATACGTTCAAGAAAGTTGCGGTGGAAGTAGAGCAGGCTGCGGTGGAAGTGGACAATACTTGTTCTGCTTAAATTCCACCGGATGTTGTCGAGTCTTACTTCCGGTAAATTGTTTAGCTCTCAATGCCGAGCCCCCTGTCCGCAGATCCCCGCGTTTTCGCCTTTTCAAGCAAGGGCCTGACTGGTTGAGGTTTAGCTTGTTCTTCGGACTTCAATCCGGAACTCCACAACTGTTCCGGTGGAAGCACCCTTACCCTTTGACATTAGAAAAGTCAAGAAATGGTCGCTGTCACTAAGACGGCAAGGAAATATTTGTTACCGCCAAGGGCTGCAGTATACCTTTATTTCCCCTTCTGGAATAATCGTCTCAATCGTGCCGTGTGGCCAATGTTTTTATGTGACAAAGTGCCATGGTATTTCACCGGTCTAAACCTCTAGTAATTTATCATCCACCGAAAACGTCCACGCCTTTGAGTTACCGTGCTGGGATACAATTACCTACACTACTGATTCCAAGTTTTTTTTCTCTTTTTCTACTCAGTTTCTGTGATCTGGTTTACCAACTTAACATTGGAATATTGAACATCTACTAGACTGGGGTACGCCTTTACGAATATCTCCGACCCCAATGAATCAGTCAAAAGAAACTGTATCGAAACGCAAAGTGCGATCTAAAATTGCTTGCCTCCATTGCAGGCGCAGAAAAGTGAGATGCGATGTATACCCAAGAGGATCACCTTGCACCAACTGCAGACTAGACAATTTGGATTGCAAGATCTGCGAAAAGAAGAGGTATGACTTTTCCCACTTATATCCCCAGGGTATTCACTTACACGAGAAGCAGATGGCAGCCAAAACCATATGTTCACCACGACATTTGTCCAAGTGAGAAAGGTGATGAGCACTTAATGGATACTCAGGATGTATCCTTGCGAATGAATCCAGAGTCTCATCATACTTTGATCACAGATGCATTCTGCTCTACAGACTTCGGATATCTTGCTACTCCTACCTCATCCCCAGCTAGCTTGGAGGCGGCGCTAAGCCCTGTGGCAAACCCTCGAGCGACGCCGACGGAGAACTTGCCTGCATATCTCTACTGCGATCTCAATTTCATATCATCAGATGACATTGATTATCTCACAGAAAAAGCATGCTTCAAGCTACCTGAGAGAAAGGTCCAGGACGAGCTACTGAAAATTTATTTTGATTATGTGCATCCTCAAGTACCATTCTTGGATGAGGAAGACGTGTGGGAGAAGTACCTTGAGAAGAAGAAACGGAACCTGGATGCGCCTCATGGCGAGGTGCATGCCATTAGCCTTCTTCTTTTCTGGGCTATGCTTTTCGCAGCGTCCTGTTTCACCCCATTGAGCGTCTTGCGCAAGGCTGGGCATAGTTCTCGCCGAGACGCTCGACAATCCTTCTTTTCCAGGGTCCGAGCCTTGTATTCTCTTGATGTGGAACGCAATGATATGACCCTGCTGCAATCCTTGCTCCTCATGTCGTATTGGAGGGATGCGTCAGACGACGACAAAGACGCTTGGCACTGGTCTGGGCTAGCAATTGCTCGGGCATCCCACTTAGGCCTGCAGAGAGAGCCAAAGTTCAAGATGAGCGAGCGGCAGAAAGCGCTTCGTAAGCGATCTTGGTGGAGCTGCGTGGTACGAGACCGACTGATTGCACTCTCTGAGGAGCGCACCCCGAGGATCCGCCTGAATGATAGTGATGTTTCTCTGCCCACGCTGGCCGACTATAACGTCGGCCTGCGCTCGGAGATGAGTGGCCTGTCGCCTGGCGAAGAGCTCTGTAAGAGAACCACAACATCCATTTTCTCTATACAATTAATACGACTTGTTTTGTGCATTGGGGAGCAAGAAGTGTCACAAAGTCCGGTTCCGGAGAAAGTTGACAAATCTATGAAAGATACGGAAACTTGGACGCGAGGTCTTCAACACGTCCGTAAAGATGGAACCCTAAATGCTTTGGATGATCTGGATCGTTGGAGGCTGAATCTCCCGGAAATCCTCCAGCGTCAGCAAAACAGCAATTCTGGTAATGCAGTGTTCCCTTGTATTCAATTGCATCGAAGCGCACTGCAGATATACTATCAGTGAGTCTTTGGCCGAATTTAACGTATTGCAATAGTTTATCTAACCCTTTATCAGCAAGATTGTTGTTTTTGTCAATATGTCAAACCTTCAAAGCAATGTATCGCCGAAGAAGTTGGAGCACTATCATGAACTAGTTCATCAATCGATGTGGGCGATCTCGGAGCTGTTGGATGAGCTCATTGACTATGACTTGACTCATTGCTTACCGAGTGACTGCATTAGGGGCCTTCCTCGAAAGAAATATACATCATCAAGTGATCTGGGAGATCGTTCTATCGGCACGCTTATAGGAAATTCTGATCATCAGTTGATGAATACGGAGTCAAACACATCCCTCCTAATTGGAATATGGTCACCACATCGTCCCAATACGAGGTCCTCAGGTCTTAGTACATTTCCAAAAGCGAACTTGGCAGAAGATGACTGTCAAGACAGCACAAACCGACATATGGTCGATACTGCATCCCACGACGAAAAGTCGACATTACAAGCAGCACTTGACACGGATACCCTAAGCCGGGCTACCGAAGACATTTTATGGAACATGAGAGATCAGGGGACAATTACCACTCTTGGTAATTGCTTAGAAGATCAACCGAGAGAAGAACCCAACATCGGGACAATGGACGTTAATATGACATCTCCTTCGGCATTGTTTGATTTGGAAGCTTTAATATCCTCAGAGTCACTAGCAATGCTTAGTAGATAAAGAAGCAGTTCACATTCTTTGTATTTTGAGTCCTTATCGATTACCCGTCAATATTTATTAGATCGAGCATTGAACTAAGAACCTTAGATAGATGTGGTTTGATCACTTATACAAATAGCCAAATCACAGTGATAGGACTTAAATCTTTTTCGACAGCGCTCAATATTGAATGTATGAGATCCCCTGCTGGTCAGTCTATCGCAAAACGTAATTATCAAAGGAGATATATAGCCCCCAGCGCTACATCAGAGCCTAGCCGTAGGTTGCGAGAGCCTAGACTTCTCCTTGTCCCTAAGAAACCTCCTCAAGATCTTTCCACTAGGGCTTTTTGGGATCTCAGGCACGAATTCCACTCCACCTCTGAGATGCTTGTGCTTCGACTTGTGCTCAGTAACCCAAGATTCGATTTGCTTCTTAGCGGTCCCGTGATCAACCTTCGACTCTTTACTCAAGACAACGATAGCTTTAGGTACCTCGCCGGACCTATCATTTGGAACGGGAATAATGGCACAGTCTGCCACAAGTGGATGAGCTAATAAATGACCCTCGAGCTCTGCTGGCGCCACTTGGAATCCGGAAACCTTGATCAACTCCTTTACACGGTCGACAATGAAGAGATGAGCATCACCAGTCACGGGATGCATTCGAAACTCGCCCACGTCTCCGCTCTTAAGCCATCCACCACCATAGGTGTCTTGAGTTGCCTTTTCGTTATGGAAGTAGCCGATCGTGATATTGGGACCCTTGACCCACAGCTCCCCGGGCTGATCGGGTCCCTGCACATCGTTGCCTTCGGAATCGATAAGCCTAACTTCAAGACCAGGGATGACGCATCCGCTAGAGCCATCGTAGACTACTCCAGGGTGCGAGGCAATAACAGTCGCTGCCTCGGTCATTCCATACCCCTGGCCTAGAAGAACCCCGGGATACCGATTGCGGATTTGCGTCGTCAGCTCCTCCGATAGGGGAGCGGCGCCGCAAAACATTCTTCTGACAGAAGGAAGGTCAAAAGTGGACGGATCCTTCGCTTGGGCGCCTTGTTTTGCCAGTGCTATGAGCATGGGGGGTACCACGTAAAGGCACGTCATTTGGAAACTTTTGACGGCTTTTATTAGGCTCATAAGTTCGAATTTAGACATAGTGATGACCGTGTCTCCTCGGAAAACGGGGCAATGTGTCGTTAGGATGATCGAATAGATGTGAGATTGGGGTAATAGCCCGAGAATAACATCTCTGTGAGCCGCTGGGCGGAACGTCGATTCGAATAGAGTCATTTGCATAATGTTGGCTATGATATTTCTATGCGATATCATGACACCCTTTGGCGGGCCGGACGTTCCAGATGAGTAGCATAGGTATGCTGCTTGGGTTCGAGCGCGACCCTTGGCCCATTTTATGCTAGGTAGACGGGGCATCTCACGGCCGGCAGTAACAAGTTCTTCCATATTGAGAAACTTTGATGCTTCTGCCACTGGAACCTCCTTATCTGCAGGAACTGAGATCAGGAAGACCCTGGACTTGGGTATCCCAGCTGCCTGAGCAGCCTCAAGAGCTGTGTCAAGATGCGATGCATGAGTAAAAATGCATTTTGCATTCGAGTCCTTCAGCTGGTATGCTAGCTCTGACGCCCGAAAGGCAACATTGACCGGAGCCACCACGCCATTCAGACGATGTACAGCCCAAGCAATGACCGGAGTATGAATCTAACACAACTGATCAGTAAGCTGCAAATGCCATGAGTTAAGATATTGCTCACATTGTTGACGGCGAAAACACTGACGACTCGGTCCCATACATCTCCGGTCACGTTGTCAATCCCTAGCTGACGAGCTAGTCCTGAAGCAAGCCACTCTATGCGTTGACGGGTTTCTGGAACGCCGTAACCGCTTCCATCAATGCTATCGATGAATGGCGAAGGAGAGTCTTTGCATTTGTGAGGTCGAAGTCTGTCATCGAACAAAAACTCACTCAGGGGTTGGTCATCTGGGATGTCAGTATCTGTGAGCTTAGGCGCCCAAGAAGGCGGGTAGAATACCATGTTGTAAGCTTCGGTGTAGGTATGCACAAAGTTTGGCGGAGAAGGATGGGGAATTTCAAGAAGCGCGTACTGACTATCCAGGTGATGAGTTAATTATTTCTACTGAACGAAATGAATTCGGTCCCTGTCGCAAGTTTGGTACCATCTCGAACTTCATTGACCTCGGCCAGCTAAGAGCAGGGTCCGCTTCCGGTGGAATTTAATGTCTGGTGCTAGCCAGAGGAACTATAGACGACCGATATTGCTTCGTTTATTTGCCTCATCTCCGGCGGAGCATATTTTCAAGGCCATCTCTATTCATACGATACCTATTTTGTTTCTTTCTTTTAAAAATAAAAATAAAAATAAAAATAAAAATAAAAATTAGTTGATGATTAAAAATAAGTACAATAACATATGGTCTACACTTTCATGATGTGTTTTATACTTATTGATAAAACTTACCGAATATAATAAACCTAAGGTATTATAAGCTTATAATCTGAATAAAGAAAAACCACCATGCGCATAAAAAGACCCATTTTCAATGAAGTAATTTCTTGAAGCAATATACTAAATTACTTTTTGTTTAGTTATTTCGTAATAGAAATGAGTGCAAATCATTGTCGTTGCTTGGGTCCATTTCGACTAGTGAGGAGACTTAAAGTGTGGCTAAGGTCTAGATCATTTTGCAGTGCGCTAACGTTCCACCGGAAGTTGAGTCGCGCTGATCAAATTCCGAACCCACACCTACCCCCGGACCTCAATTAAGCATATAATAACTTTTACCCCGTGGGGAAGGATATGTTTGCTCTCCGCATCTTCAGACGAAGAGGAAGACAATTCCTACCTCTCGAGACTTACCTCTCTAACTTGAAGGAACAATGTCGGACAGTCTGAGCGCCAACAAGGTCGTCATGTCGAAGACGGAGAAGCCAGCGATGCCGGCCGAAAGCGATTTCCCCCCGGAGGTTGCTGCGGTCATGGCTGAATTTACGGGCGCGAAGTATAAGAAGCTCATGCGCAAGCTGGATATGCGCCTGATTCCGATTGTAAGAAACTCAGAATCCATAGTGGCCCACGTGTGTCGAAACCAATCGATTGGAGACAAGCTGACCAGAGTAACTTGTCAAGATTGCTATTCTCTATCTCCTTGCTTATTTGGATCGGTAAGCCTACAGTGTGACTATCTTAAAACAGGAGGATCCATAGGACTAATTGAGACAGAGGCAACATTGCAAACGCCAGATTGGCAGGTCTCGAAGAAGACTTGGGAATGACGGGTGATCAGTACAACATTGCCCTAACGATCTTCTTCGTCTCCTACATTGTGTTTGAAGTCCCTGCGAATATGGCTCTGAAGTATCTTTCGCCTCGCGTGTGGAGTAAGAAATTTCTACATATCCTATTCTGATTGAGAAAGGTTTATTAATCAATATCCAGTTCCTTCGATTGCCATTTCATGGGGCGTTGTCATGACGCTTATGGGCATTGTTCATAATTATGAAGGTCTTTTAGCTGCTCGTTTCTTCCTAGGAGTTCCCGAGTCCGGAATCTTCCCCGCCTCTGCATTCTACATCACAATGTGGTACACCCGGCACGAAGCCATGTATAGAACCGCTCTATTCTATGCTACCGCATCTCTAGCGTATGTGAATCTGATTAAAATCTCATAAGAAAGTGCTGACTGTATTTTTAGCGGCGCCTTCTCTGGTCTTCTAGCCTACGCTATCACATTGATGGACGGCATCGGTGGTCTTGCGGGTTGGCAGTGGATTTTTGTTCTGGAAGGGATTCTCACCGTTCTCGGCGGGGTTGCGGCCATCTTCACGATCTATAATGGACCCGACTCTGTCTCATGGCTGACGGAAGAGGAGAAATTGTACATCAAGTATAAGCTCGCATATGATGGTAATAGGAGCGGACGGGGAACTCAAGAGGACGGCCCCAAGCGAAAATACATCAAGGAGGCTTTCTGCGACTGGCAGGTAAGTCAACCGAGATACCAGACCTCTCTGCTTCCCATTTTTCTAACAATGAGATCCCCCTTAGGTGTATCTGAGCGTGGTGATCTATTTGGGTATTTCCGTGTCCACTTATGGTCTCGTTTTTGGGTTGCCGACTATCATCTCAACTCTTGTAAGGTGTCTCAATTCTACACAAATAGTATTTTCTAACCCTTTCAATTTATAGGGCTACACGAACCGGGGTGCACAGCTCATGACTGTCCCGCCTTATGTCACAGCATGTATTCTCACGATCTTCGTGGCCCACTTCTCCGACAAGTTCAAGCAACGTAGCTACTTCATCATGGCCTCACTATGCGTTGCGGTCGTTGGATTCGTTATGGCTATTTCCACCTCAGACAACTCTGGTATGGCAGCAGTGACTTACGCCGGCTGCTTTTTAGCGTGCTGCGGCTTCTTCCCGGCGTTCCCTGGCGTCATCTCTTGGCTTGCCAACAATCTCGCTGGGCCATACAAGCGCGCCATCGCAATGTCGTTGCAGATTTGTGAGTTGAAAAGCCCTCTTATATTAATTTGCAATGATCTTTCAGCTTACAAGCTTACTTTTAAAAGCTCTTGGAAATACTGGCGGTCTCATTGGTTCAAATATTTATCTTGCCCGAGAAAAGCCAGCCTACCGCATGGGCTATGGTATCTCCATTGGCTTCATTGCCTTTGCCATTGTCGCTGCGGCCATCATGACATTCATGCTTTCCTCAATCAACAAGAAGCGCGAGCGCTACATCGACGAGAATGGTGGGCCAGATGGAGTGATTGACAAGCACGGTGAACATACTCTCACAGAGATGGGAGACCGAAGTCCCTTGTTCAAGTATACGCTATAAGCACAGGCACGTAATGATCAAGACGATAGAACTTTTCATTATTCACATTGGATGAATCAATGCTAAATCTACCATCTATTTCTGTATTTTTTATTTCATGAGCCCATCTATAAGTGTACATCTCCAGCAGTCAATGACTCAGTTAAGTCGGCCCTTGACACGGTCGGTCCACGTCTTCTGGAGTTCTTCCTCCACTTTCCCGCAATCGCTCATCAGAGCCTGAACATTCTTCTTGACGGCATCTCCCACCGGCTCGTAGGGGTGACGAGGCGCAAGCTTCGTCTCTGCGTCTTGGACACCCGCTAGCTTGGCCGAAAAGACGGCTACGGCATACTTGGTCGATGCGACGCCACTCTTACAGGGGCTCTCGGCCAGAGCGGCTTGCTGTTGAAGCTTCAGGGCCTCGTCGTATTTGCCAGCCTTGTACAGGTTGTAGATACGTGCTGTGACGGTAGGGAAGACGTTGGCAAACGCGGCGACACAACCCACGCTGCCAGCGGCCAATCCGCCGACGAGGAAGTCAGACTGCCCTCCGTAGGTAGAGAACTCATCCGGTGATAGAACAGCTCCTAGGCGTGTGATCTTTCCGACGGAGCCGCATGTGAGCTTGACGCCAACAATGTTTGACTTGCCGCTGGGATGCGACTTCTTGCTCTCGTTGAACATGTCGACGATGGATTCAGAGTCGATGTCAACGCCGTTGCACACGCCGGGGAAGTTGTAGATTATGACGGGGAGTTTAGACTTGAGTGCTACCTCAGCAAAGAAGCGCTTGACGACTGCCATTGAAGTAGCCTTGCCAAAGTAAGCCGGAGGCAGGACAAGTAGGTAGTTTGCACCAGCCTTGGCCGCATCCTCAGCCAGCTCGAGTGTCTGCTTAGTGGAGTGAGCACCCACACCGGCCATCAGGGGGAAGTCGGGGCCGATGGTCTTGCGAGCAAGCGCAATCAACTCGTAGCGCTCCTCTCGCGTCAGCAGAAACGCCTCAGCGTTGGAGCCCATGACGATAAGCCCGTTCAGACCGGACTGCGCCAGATGCGCAAAGTACTTTGCTTGCGCATCATGATCGGGGCTGTCGGTCGTGTGGTCGAAGAAAGTAACTGCAGGGCACCACACGCCAGGCGAGGGGACGTGAGGAAGTGCTTGGGAACCCATGTTGGATGTAATCTTCAGATTTCTCCTTCAAGTGAGTGGCTGGTATTATCTCGTTATCCCGTAGAATAAGCTGTGAGTAGTCACAAGTTCAAAAATGCCGCAAATGCTATATGAGATAGTCGTGGTATCTGGTATCTTTGATCTGTCGTGTAGTTCTGTAATCGAAGGCAACATGGATCATTATAATATCTCTACAGGCGGGGCGACTTTAATCTCAACCCCGAATTTCGCCCAAGAATACCGGCATTGAAGCCGATGGTCCCATATTTTGTGGCTGTTTGGAACGGTGCAGCCCGCAGTCCAATCACACTTTGTTAGCGGTCGGCTCGACCTGCCGACCTTTATGGTTTGCTTGCCGACATCGGTCTTGACCTCCGAAGTGTAACTCGTCTTTATTATTGTTCATAGCACAAAGTTTAACAGCCATAACTTTCGTTAATATAAATATGACTTACCAGCCATTACTTTAATTTTGAGTTGGGAAAGCAAAACATGAAAATGGGCAAGACCGACAAAAGTGATGTTTGCAGTCACCAACACTCATTCGACCGAATATTTCACTCTAAGAAGAGCCAAAGTCTCATAACTTGCCAAGCACATTACGGAACCGAAATATCTGGGAGCCTGCGAAACCAACATTTGGGCATCTTTGCCGCCAGCTCATGAGGACGGATTTGAGTTGGGTTTTCTAGGCGGTGGTTAAAAGTCACCGCAATTGCCCGGTCGTCCGAACTCAGCCCAACATACAACTTTGAAATCATTCGATGTTCATATTAAAAAAAAAGAGGATATTTTAATCTTTGGCTATTAGCCTCTTGAATACATTGTTGCGGGCCATGCCGCCTTGTATTGACAACAGAAATACGCTGTCAGAACGTCAATGCTGTTAAGATCTCAATATCTCAGTAAAGAAGGACATCCCGAAATAGTAACATTATCTACGAGAGGTTTGTATTTGAGCAATGGTGAAGAAGCCTCAGACTTAATATGCCCAACAATTCCCTCGTCATAGTCTTTTCATGCTCAGGGGGGGGGGGGAAGAATACACGATGCTTCTTTCTCCACAGCTCACAAACTTGTGATCTTAATCTGTCGTTTTCTTATTTAGTTGGTTTAGCAGTTCATCTAGAATTATAGAGTGGCAAATTTACCGCGCTGGTTACGATTTGAACATATTCTCCAGATTGGTTTATAGCTTTATATAGCAAACCGCGGACACATACAACAGCAATGAATCCTAAATGCGGATTATATCAGAACATCTGTTTTAATCTATGACAGAATTCGACGTAGCATCCTTAACGAATGAAAGATGTCTAAACAGAGATCACTGATCCTTAAGGTTCAGTCCCGCAGAGACGAACAGCCCCAGGCTAATGAAGATAGAGATACTCCAAACGAGACTCCGAACAGGAGTGAGTTTTTGCTGGGTACCCAACTTGATATAGATAAAGTTGTAAACAAGGCGAGTGAGAATGTATCCCCACGAAAGGATATTCAAGGTCTGAGGATTGAGGCCTGCCTGGTTGCCCGCGACCACGGCGGCGGCGAAGAGTCCGAGTGTCTCGTAGCCATTGTCAGAGGCCGATTTGACACGGGAGAAAAATTGTTTTTGCTATGAAAGGGTTAGAATTCTTTCGCTCGATAGCTCTATGGAGTACGACACTTACCTCCTCCGTCAGAGTAGAAGATTTGGCAATTCTATCCCGGTGAGTTCGAGGGTTCCGGTTGTCAAAGACCTTGGTGCCCGTGCCAATGACGGAGTACAAATGCGGCCCATGCGCGCACACCCAAGCTGCCGGGATCTTTGAGTCGCAGAATTAGCTCTCAATCACCAATCAATCCCGTGGTTGAGGATTCACGCTGGATCTTACCGAAAAGTAGGACAGGTTCTTGGTCAGGTCCAGACCGGCCATACCGGCCGCAGTAGCGACAATTCCAACAGCGACTTCCATGGTGTTTGGAACGGATATCAAGTAGTACAGGCTCGTAATGCTTGAATCAGGATTGCGGAGAGTGTCAAGTTGAAGTTGCGCGAAGTCAGTTATGTCATGCTTCACTAGCTCTTGTCCGTCGCGTTGCGCATCCCTGCCCGTTCTCCACCATTCCATCGACTTGCCTCGGCATCTTCTAGAAGCCTAGGACTCACTAATCCCACTGTCGGATGAGACATGCGCAAGGCTCTTCATGCTTTATCTCCTATCTGACCCTACCTTTCAAAGTTTGTTTCAATTGCTAGAGAGTCTCACTCTGGGCGCGTTGCGTCAAGTGCTCTTTGAAGTCCGTTGCTGGACGCCCGGCAAACTCGATCGGCTCTTGAAGCTGCCATCGTCCCTCAATGGCAACGCGACTCCAGGCTAGATACAAATATTCAAAAAATCGATAATTTCCCTTCGTTTGTCTTTCTTCTTCTAGTTTCCGTTTCAGTAAGTCTGCATCGCCCTCGCAAACAAGTTCAACCTTTATTCCTGTCACCTCCTCGTAGGTTCTCGCGAGCTCTCTGTATGAGTTACAGCCAGACTGAAATTGAAATATTCCCCCACTTCCATTCTTGACATTGTCGTCGGTAAGAAGCAGCTCTATCGTCCAGGTAGCGGCATCATCCATGGTTGTCCACGGTACTTTCTGATCCGCGACATTGCCCCAATAGCGGAATGTGGCGGTTGCGCCGAATATCTCGAATGGTCCACCGGGCGCAAGCGTATACTCGGCGAAAGCACCATTGACGATATAGACAGGTCGAATCGAGCTTGTCAAGGCAGCCTGGTCCTTGAAGGCAAGGACACTATCATACAGTTCGACCTCGCCATATTGAATCCTGGTCCAATTGCTAGTCCAGCTTGGAGCCACAAATATTTTGATACCAGATCTCTCAGCTGCACGCAGAAGCAAGAGAGCCCCGTCGAGGTAGAGAACTGGATTCGTAGAATATGCGCAGATGACGGCGTCTGCACCAGACATCGCCTTCTCAATAGCAGGAACATCGTAATACGACTTGCTCGCAACAAAAGACTCTAGTTGTGCGTTAATTTCGGCATTGAGTTTGTCAGGGCTGCGACCAAGGCCTCGTACTTTGAGCCCGCGATCCAAAGCAGCTTTAGCTAGACGGTGGCCTAGATTGCCTGTGATGCCGACGATCAGTAGAATCATAATCTTGATCAGTACTAAGACTCAACCATCAGCTAAAACAATAGTTGTCGCTATGTCAACTTGTTGTGGGAATCTCCAAGCTTTCAAACAATTCACATAACGTGCGGAGCGGGATTCCCGCAGCTACGGCTACGCGCTGTGCGGAGTTTCACATCTAAGTCTTTATTCAATGGCTCACAACTGATAATTGCCTGCCGGCTAATTCCGCATTGAACATTTAGACTTTTCTAGTACAAAAAGCAAGCATTGAGATCAGCATTGCCAAGAATTGAGGTGCCGCCAGGCTCGAGCTCGTTCATTCAACTATAATCTTGGTGAGAGTTCTACAATGATGATTTCCTATTGGCGTTCTCCCACTTAAGTGTAGGTCGGACTTCCCTTCTAAACCTGAAGCCCGCTAGCGCCATGTAACCAGTTACAGCTACTGTTGATTGTCATGCTGCACTCACGCGCTGTCGTGCGCGGTGCCATGGACCGTAGCAGTAGTTTCGAGATGTCTCATACCCCAGCGGCAGTAGCCAACTTTCAATCCATGCCTGATCACACGGAGTCTTATAGCAAGAATTTGCAGGATATGATCAAATAATGCATCGTACAACTCCAAGGTTTCCTTGTGAAGATCTCTAATAAGATGTTTAGTCTGAAAGTCCGGCGAAGACCAACATCTGAGATAACATAGTCCGCACATAACCTCCATCCGCGCAAGAAGGAAGCAATAGGAGACATACGCCGATCTCTTCGCTTTTGGTATGATAGTCGGCTCATCGGCATCTTATGCAGCTTCTAACAGTTTTACTTTCCGTGATTGGTGGCCCTCGGAAACCTGGCCACCTCCTCCGTTCCGGGGAGCTGGATAACGAGCGAGCGGGCAGCATGGTTACGTAGATCAGGAGTTTCGCATTTAATGCATGATATGAAAAATTGAAGGCCCTTCAATGAGGCTGAGATCAGTGGTCTAATATCAAAGGTTGACTATGTTCTTCATTGCTCAGCTTTATCCCTCAACCCTTATTCTAAAGTTCTTTACCAAATATCCCAAAGACAGGCGAATGACGACACAAGGTCGCGAAGAAAACAATACAAGCAAAGGTGTTTACAGAATTTTCTTACCAGTCTACCTTTTAGAAAACATGAAGTTCTTTGTCCCGATAGTTCCTTTCCTGACTGGGTTCTCTGCTGCTTCGCCCCAGTTTCTTCCACGCTCACTCAAAGAGCCCTATACATACTGCTGCTGGCTACCCTGAGGATGGAAAGCAGTGGTAGTGCGGATATGTGATGCGGGATATCGTAAAAGTGCCAGATTCACAGCTTCTAGAGAGTGGGAAAGCGCCAAGGCAGATGGAGCCTATATTCCACAGGCTGAGAGAATCATAGAGTGAGCATATCAAATGATCCGAGAGTGTAAGGCTCGGCCTCTCCCTCGCAGGGGCGTATGGATATCGTTCTCAAGGAGGCAACTTTGACGGAGTTCATGGGCTAAGCGAAGAAAAACTCCACAGTGTTCCCAAGCACTGGGATGTAGAATCTGAAGAGACATAAAGCTTGTCAAAGACAATCTTGTACCTCACAAAGGTTGGTGTGAAAAATTAGGCCCTGATCCGAGTGAATCAATCTACATACAAACTAGGATATCACAGAGATTTGATACTCTTCTCAAGCGTCTCCAAAAAGATGTTCGCGTGGTTCTCTTGGAAGATAAGCATCGGTCGCAGACGCACCGTCTGTGTTCCACAGCCACCCACATTAACACCCATTCCCTTCATCGTCTTCAACAACTCATCGCGCTTTGGGTTATCGAAAGCAATGAATGTACCAAAGTCCTTTCCACGGAGGTTCTGCAGCTGACCGGGGTACCTTTCAGCCAGACCTTGGAGATTCTCATACAAGTACGAGCCGATCTTAGCCGTGTGCGACACCAGGTCCAGCCTCTCAATCTCATTAACGATGCTCCGGAAAAGCAGGGCACGCGCTGGGTCACCCATCCACGTGTTGAACTGGCGGTACGGCTTGTTCGGTCGAAGCTCAGCGTTGCCGTAGTAGTACCCAGCTGCCTGGGCCTTCTTTGAGAAGGTAACCATATCAGGAGGGCTAGGCAGCTTCCAGTGCTCGTGAGCCCAGAACTTGCCAGTGGCACCAACACCGGTCTGTACCTCGTCCACAATAAGCAAGACATTGTTCCTCTTTGTGATTTCCTGCAGCTTTCGGAAGAAGTCAGGGCTAGCGTGGTTATCGCCTCCTTCACTTTGGACAGGCTCGACCACGACGGCAGCCGGAGGGTTGTGCCAGTTCTTGATCAGGTGCTCCACTTCTTCCAAGCTGTCCTTCTCAGCCTTGGCGTTCTCTGCCGCGTTCTCCTCGAGCGGGTACTTGAGCTTAGGGAAAGTCGCCTGAGGCCAGTCGAAAGCCGGGATATCGACCTTGTGAATGGCCTTTGAGCGAGTTGTGGACAGGGATCCGAGGAGGCGGCCGTGGAATCCTGTTTTGAATGATAGGATAGAGAGTTGAGGTGCACCTGGAGCCTGGTTGTTCATGGCAGAGGTCAATTCCTCCTCGGTGAACTCCACATTGGGGCCACCTCGCTCCAGCTGCCTCCGATACATGAAAGCGGCCTTGAATGCGGTCTCATTGGCATCGGAGCCAGATGTGGTAGTGAACACTTGGTTTAGACCCGGAGGTGACGCCTTGAGGATGCCTGTCCGGAGAACGCGAGCGAGATCGTGGGAAGGGAAGCTCCCGAGAGCCGGCCGGTTGGCGATGGCGCTGGCCATTTCGGGGGATTTGGACACCTTCAGAAGCTCGGGGTTATTATACCCCAGCGGAATGGAGGCGATTTGCGCGAAGCTGTAGGCAAAATCGTCAGCCTCATTGCCTTAATAAATAATGACTTTTACCGACTTACATATCTAGAAACATGTTGCCATCCGGATCTGCAAGGTAATTGCCGGAGCTCTTGTCATAGTCGGCCATCATCTGCAAGCTCCGAATGTCGAAGATAGACTCCAACTCCTCGAGCAACTCTTTGCTCTTTGGCCCAGGGAGCGAGGTGGTGACTTTCGGCGCGGCTGGTTCGCCAGCATGAAAGGGCTGTACAGGTGCATTGGCGCTGGTCGCAAAGGCGCGCCGCCTTACACTGGCAGACGGGGATGCCCGTGCCGCAGCACGCAGGCACTGGAAGCGAGACATGACGATGATGATGGTGTGAGATGTAGAGGAGAGAACGGACAAAGGAGGAACACCTTTTGCCTTCTTCTGCGCGGCTACCAGCGTCCTATTTGGGGCTCTGAGCGAGTCGTCCTAATGCGAGGCTGGCTATTTCAATAGTCAAACCATTACCTAAATCGTGACGATAGCGATCGCCGTGCTCTCCGTTCCAGGCCTCATACAGCACACACCGGTACCGGCCCGTGCAAAGCTCCAAAAACCCTGCTCGCTGTCGCAGGGTCCTCCAAGCTATGAGGCTAGTCTCCGCTAAACCGGCAACGCACCCTCTAAGTTTCAGCAGCGTAGCCGGCGGCAGCGGGCGGTTTAAGGCATTCGGAATGTTACACCGGCCGGAGTCAAGTAACCCACTCCATCGAGTGGAGAAGAAGCGCGGGGCGAACTTGGAGGACTAAATGCAAGTCAGAGAGCTTCCCCTCGGCGACCAGTCTCGATTAGGTATAAATGTGAGAGCAAAGTGGTCATGCGACTCGTGCTGAGGCCAACCGGTGAGAAGATGCGAATTGGGCGATAGATTGTGGTTCACAACCAACCTCAAGTCCATCTTAGAAATTGTCGAAATGGAATTGGGACTTTACCAGAGTGAACGACTCATGTCAAATACCATTGCCGAAGCAAAGCCTTGGGGTTTACATAGAGGCGGTCTGGCTACCCGAATGACCCCGGAAGATCAACTTCGTCCCTTGTAGCAACGGCAAAGTAACCGGTAGAGAAACAAAACTCATCCTCGATATGGGCCGTTCTGGATGCCGAGTTTCAGGGTCTTTCATATCGAAGACCACCGATTTTCAAAGTCCAGATCATCGATCTGACTCTGACAGTCCAATTGGTGGTACGCGTATGGCAGGTCAAGGAGAACCCTTCTCTAACAACACGAGACTATTCCCGATCCAGTAACAAAGGGAGAACACCCTGTCGCCTCGCTGGCAATTACGTTATTTTGGCCCGCCAATTCTATTGATTTCTCCATGTTCTCCTCTAATTACTGGGTCTCTTCTGCCAATTCTGCATGTGTCCATCCATTAGTATCGCTTCCACCTGAACAGAGTCAGTAACAAAGCCGCTCATACAGCCATGTACTTCCCTTTAGACCGGCTCACCATCCGACACAAGCCGCGAAATCCCCGGCGTGGTCAGTTAAAGGTCCCCGTCCTCCTCGGCGCCATGTGTCCACCGCTTTCATCTGGGATTGCTTCTTGGTGACCAGTGTCTCTTATCTTCCGAGGCTCTTGATAGTCAACCAATCCTCAAATCTCATAAGATCTGGTCAGCGTTGGTGGGAGACATAATGCGCCGTGCAGCAGTAACAAGTCTTCGGGCAGGCCGTCTCGTGGCTAAGCAACCCGCGGTGCGCCAGCAACATGGCCTCATGGGCGCGCCATGCTCAGCTCCTCAGGCCAGTGTGCCCAGGACGGCAATGGCTTTGAGGACATACATCACCAGTCACGAGAAGCCCTCCTCCGTCAAGCCTACGCCTTACTTCAAGGATAACAAGTTTGTCGAGTCAGAGGCCACCGAATTCATCGATGTCCACGACCCGGCCACCAACCATGTCGTCACGCGCGTGCCGCAGATGACGACGGCGGAGATGGAGGCCACTGTCGCCAGTGCGCAGAAAGCTTTTGAATCATGGAAGAACACGACAATCTTGGCACGTCAGCAGATTATGTTCCGCTTCGTTCACCTCATCCGCGAAAACTGGGACCGCCTCGCCGCCAGCATTGTTATCGAGCAGGGCAAGACGTTTGCCGACGCCAAGGGAGATGTCCTCCGCGGACTACAGGTAGCCGAGGCCGCCATCGCCGCGCCGGAATTGCTGAAGGGGGAACTACTTGAGGTAGCAAAGGACATGGAGACGCGCACCTACCGAGAGCCTTTGGGCGTCACCGCTGCCATCTGCCCTTTCAGTAAGGATCCTCAAAGTAGAGAATCAACGGATCTGAACTAACCAGATTAACTTAGACTTCCCCGCCATGATCCCTCTCTGGTGTATCCCCATTGCCTCCATCACGGGCAACACTCTAATCCTCAAGCCCTCCGAACGCGACCCCGGCGCTGCCGTCATCCTTGCCGAGCTAGTTGAGAAGGCCGGCTTCCCTGAAGGCGTCATCAACATCGTCCACGGCAGCCGTCCTACAATTAACTTCCTCCTCGATCAGCCCGATATCAAGGCCATCAGCTTCGTCGGCGGCAACAAAGCCGGCGAGTACATCTTCGAGAGGGGATCCGCCAACGGCAAGCGTGTGCAAGCCAATCTCGGCGCCAAGAACCATGGCATCGTCCTTCCCGACTGCAACAAGAACCATTTCCTCAGCAGTATCGTCGGCGCCGCCTTCGGTGCCGCCGGACAACGGTGCATGGCCCTCAGCGCCCTAGTGACCGTTGGCGAGACGGAGAGCTGGCTGGAAGATCTCGCTGAGAGCGCTAAGAAACTCAAGCTCGACGCCGGCTTCGAGAGCGACACTGACGTTGGTCCTGTCATCTCACCACAGAGCCAAGAGCGTATTGAGAGCTTGATTGCGTCGGCAGAGAAGGAAGGCGCCAAGATTCTTCTTGACGGCAGGGGGGCTAAGCCCTCGAACGCAAGCTACGCTGATGGCAACTGGGTCGGTCCAACCATCATCACTGGCGTGACGCCGGATATGCAGTGCTACAAGGAGGAGATCTTCGGCCCGGTGCTTGTCTGCCTCAAGGCCGACTCGCTTGAGGATGCCGTGGACGTAGTCAACGCTAACGAGTACGGAAACGGTGCCGCTATCTTCACGCGCTCCGGAGCCTCGGCCGAATTCTTCAGGAAGAACATTGAGTCTGGCCAGGTTGGTATCAATGTGCCTATTCCTGTCCCTCTGCCCATGTTCTCCTTTACTGGCAACAAGAAGAGTATCGCAGGCGGTGGCGCTAGTACTTTCTACGGAAAGCCGGGCATCAATTTCTATACCCAGTTGAAGACCGTCACGGCTTTGTGGAAGGAGGCCGATGCGACGGACAGCAAGGCGGCTGTATCCATGCCTACGCAGCGATAGTGTAACTAATAGGAGATAAAGCTTTGAATAACAAAAAAGATCACTCTATTTCGCAATGGCTTCGCGTGGTATTCATTTGTATCATTACTCTCATTAATTAATCATCCCTTTCATGGGTGAGGGCGTCCGAGCAAGCCTTCAGCAGGCCAGTTGGTAACGCAGTCTGTGTCGCCCCGGTACATCTTGATCTCCTTGAAGCGGTCACACATCTTCAGAGGCAGACTATATTTCTCATACATGTCGACCTCGCCTTTAGTGATGCGGTACGATTTGGCGACGGGGAAGGCACTGTTTCCACACTCTGCAGTCTTATCGCCGTTGCCAGTATAACGCGTGCAGGTAACGTCTGGGTCGGTGTTTATGCTGGGGTCTTTCCAGGTCGTGCAACGGTTCCAATTGTCGATGCCAGACATGAAAATCTGTTCAGTTCCATGATTAGCTTGTTGTTCTTGTCTAGGGATGTGCTGGGTGAAGAGGAGGGTGCGCACATATTCACTGGACTCGCAGTCTCCATCGGGGTACAGGTAGATCTCCCAGTCATTCTCTTCGGCACCAACACCAGCAGCAACAGTGGAGAAGAGGGCCAGAAAGGCAGCGACAAACATGAAGAGCATCTGGCAAGTTGTTTCTTGTGTTGTTTCAGGTTGAGGAATCAATGTTTACATGGCAATGGCCTTCGATCAGAACCACGTAACGGATGCCGGCATGTGGGCGTACTTTAAGGGCTTGATCAATGGGTCGGTTTTAGTGGGATGAAGTGACGTGGACGGCCCTATCGAAGACGACATCTACTAAAACCTCATCGTCAGGATAAAACGGCGACGATGAGTTAGGCCTGAGCTTGTTTCCCAAGCTTGGGCGGCTTTAGCGTGATTATGCTGGTGCTGTAGCACCTTGCTTCTCCTTGTAAAATGACATGACCCACCGGCTGCGGCCATGGGCGCAAGATCTAAACCCCATCTACGCGCATACATTTGTCCCGATGTGGGCAAGCTACAAGTTCCCAACGCGTCGTTATCGGGCACCGGCCTCATATTCGGGTAGGAAACACGCCACATGCCGCGCAGAGTTACAACAAGTGGCATCCGCAGCAAGGACCGCCTTGGCAGTTAGCTTCACTTCGCAGCCTTGATCTGTCCTCCGCGGAGGATCGGTCAAGCCTTTTAGCCTGGCTCAGTAACCGTGATGGGTACCAGAGCCGCTCGTGCTGGCGTGGTTGACGAAAGATGGTGGCGCAGTGGGAATTCGGAGGCCGCTCGAAAAGGCGGGTCAAGTCTGTCGATCCTAGGAACGTTAGCTCATCATGAATTCTATGTACAGACGGCCAGAGTTCCAAAGCTTCTATGAACACATGAAGTTCTAGCGAGCACTTGTTTAACTATATTATGTATGTATCGTAGGAAAGCCAGAATCGGAGGATTATCGTCCAAAATAAGCTTAAATGGAATAACCTCAAGGCTGTTCTGCACGCGGGAGTACCCTGGGGGCCTATTCTGACCTGATTGACTCTCTAGCCTATGGTAGCTTAAAGCTGAGGCACGTGTAGCATTTGGTGGTGTCCCAGAACACCGGAAAATGACGCGGCGCTCCGTTCAGTCAGAAAGGACATCTTGGCAGCGAAGAAATTCAATAGATCCATAGTAGATTGAACCAGTGAACCAAAAATAGCAGTCCCAGATCCCCTCACTTCTAACGGTTATGGAGCGGACAGATACAGAACGAGACTTTAGCAAGCCATTGACACACAAACAATGCTGCGACAAAGGAAGCCCACCTAAAGGCGACTCTAATTGATCACCCGTGTTGGGCCGAGCGCACCACCCACTGATTTGATATGCTGACTTTGAATATTTAGTCTGTCACTACCCTACAGAACATGAATGCTTCTTACACGTGCTTCACCATTGTTTGGAAAGCTAAAGAGAAGAATGAAAATACTGCTGTTGCTGATGAAGACTGGTATCGCTGCAATTCGTTTAATTTTACTTTGATCTAGTCGTGATTGCCCATTTATGGTGATGAATTAACTTTGTGGGAGCAATACTGGTGGAAAAGAAAAAGAAGAAGAAAAAAAGGACGGCGCCCATCGTCACACGTCATAAGTTAGGCAAACTATCCGCGAAGGGACTAAAAAGCTTCTGAGAGCTCAAGACAACGAAATTAATTCTTCAAAATTAAAGCAGAAGAAAAGAAAACTCTACATAGTAGCAGCAGCACATCCATCATTTTAATTTAGGCTAGGCGCTCTACACTTTGTGCTATAGTTCGTCGCCGCATGTAGATCAGGACATCAACTAACATCCACACCTTAGCCGTCCCAGACTGAAGCCCAGACGTCACATCCTCTCCCTCCAAGAGTCAAAAAGCCATAGTAAGCTGGCTGACCCTATAGCCAGAGACACACTTCCCAAAGATATAAAAGTCCTCTGTTCAGAGGACCCTATTCCAGAATTTCGTAACGCTATAACATACATGATAGCCCAGTAAACTCCTCCGATAATAATTCCGCATATTGAATAAGGCAGTATCGCCATGATAGGAATGATGTGAGCGAGAAAAACCAAAGCTGGGAATGGAAGAGGGCCTAAGCACGCGGCTTGACGGTAAAAGCAATGCTAGTATTTGAAAATACCACCTCACTGCGATTTGATGTTCAAGTATGATTTCAAACAAAATAGGAGAGTTGAAGTAAGGAGCAGCGTAGGAACGGCGTGAGGTGCGAGCTGCTAGAAAGGAGTGTTTATCGATAGGCTCAGGAGCCAAGTTGAAAAGCGGGTTAAAACCCAGACAATCGGTCATCGGGAGCTTCCGCCGGAATGAAACGTAATCACAGACTTGTAGATCTTTTCATTGACAAGGGTTGATATGTAAGTGTACGTACATGTAAGCTGACAGTCAAGGGTAAGACAGTCTCCACAGGGTCCCTGCTTTTGAAACTACTAGCAATTATGCAGCATAGTGCGTCATGTAACTCCTATCAGATAAAAAGTCACAAGGATAGAACAACAGTTAGATCGGTACGCAATATCCGATGTACAGGTATTGTATGTACATGTAATGAGCCCGTCAAATCCATTTCGGGCCCGCGTCAAGTACCTGTGACTTTTAGCTAATTTCCGACTTATAAAGCTCTTCCCCCCCGAATGAAATTCCCTAGACCACATCATTTTTGCAAAAATTCATAGATTAGTCTTTTCAATCTATTCGATCAAATAGCGACACCGACTTTATGATGCGTCATATATGCATCCAGCTCCTTATTGTGGCGAGCTCTTTCCGCGGGGCTTTTGCAGCTCCAAAAGGGCCATATCGCCTGGGAAAGCGTGAAGAAGGAGTAAGACCCCACCTACTTCGTAAAACAGGTGATGATGATTATAACCAGGTCGCAGGTATGTGAAAGATTACCCGAACCCGGGGTATCTTATGGTCGTTGCAAGGTGTCAGAGGATGAGCAATATATCTGTTCACAGTTCTCTCCAGTAAGAAAATCTTGTATGACTGAAAATCCCTCTTTTTCTAAATAAAAGCTTGCAGTGCACTGGCAACGACAACATTTGCTATATTGAAGAGGATTTCAACTTGTGTTTTTAGGCAACAGAAGATGATAAAATCAGGCTGGAAACGGGCGAGCAAGGTTATCCGTGCCATAGCCTATTGAGAAATTACTTTTACTATAATTGCATAACATTGGGCGTATTTGTTTCATTGGACCACCTGTAAAACAACATCATATCACTAGGTAAACGTAGCTACTGAGATGATTGTTCCTTACCACAATGCTAGATAACTGCTTCGAGTAGGATATATGGTCTACTTGTACCGCACTTTGTGGGGCGTCACATTTTTGTGCGACAAGGTGCAATCCTCGTAGCGTGAGATCCGCTATCGCAAGAATCACTGTACAAGTTGTCTTTTTGCAACTCAAATGAACAATGGAAGTGAAACAGTCGAATGAGAAGATTAGAAGTATATACCTACAATGTAAATGTGAAGATGACAAGTGTATGCTACCAATTACTTAATTTGTTCCACAAGCTTTAGGATCCTCCCATTCCTCAGACCAATTGGTTCCCGTCTCAGGAGTAATATGAAATGCCACCTTATGGCTTCCACCAAAGTCCAAGTCAGCAAAATATTCTGCCATTGCTTCATCTCCATCGGCCCTCGCTAGCCAATCAGCGGCTACGCTAGCTGACAGCCCCTTGATTCCCTCTTCATCAGGAACAGTAGCATCGTATACTTGATAGAACTCGTAGCTGACTTTGAAGGCATCGCCATCTACTCGTTTGCTCCTATCACCAGACGCAGCATCTAGATTAATTCTAGACATAGCTCTGCCAGAATCTAGGTTGATATCATGATCACTGCTGTGTGCGTGCTCATCACTTTGGAGACCTCGAATCTTCAGGTTGGTACCGGCCAGCCCACCGATCGCGGATTCATTTCCAGATAGGTCTCGGGGTGTAGGGGCGACATCAATTTCCAAAGATTCAAATCTGTGTCCAAGGGAACGGAGTCGATCGCCATAGGCTTCGACGATCTCTGCCTCGCTGCGTTTGCTTTCCACGTTCTCAGTGCCCTTGACAGGCATATGAAGACTGACGGAAACGCCGATCGAGATGGTCGCAATGGCCGTGCCAATTGCCGCACCCACATCGGCACAGTTGTTACCATTCATAGCCCGGCAAGTAAAGAAAGCGCTAAAACCAGCGCCAAGAGAGCCACTGGTAGTAGCAATCGCCTCCCCTCGGTATCCCTCAGGAACAGAGCCAATCACACGTATAGCCGTGTCAACAATTTGACAGTAATCAGCCACTTGTCCTTGTCGTCTTTCCAAGACAGAGTCCTCGAAAGCAATGCCCACGCGTTTGTTGGTGCTTGACTCAAGAAAATTGGCGGTAGCGGAGTGAGATCTTGAGCTTGGGTGTGCCCATGTCATGGGGTTGCTCATGGCTACCAAAGCCAATGATTGTCGAAAAAGCATAATGACAAGAAGAGGAGGTTGGGGAGAAATAGGTACAGCGTTTCCGGAAAGTCTTGAGTGAAAGATGATATGACTGATGGAGACCTTGTTATATATCAAAATTCAACCACGAAGAGAGGAGAACGGACGACAATGAGAAACTGAGAATACACGAACAAGGAGGCCTTTGTCCAAGTAGATGTCCAAGGCAACCTGCTTTACGTCGCTTACATGCTGCGCAGATCTCAATATATGATAAAATTTATGAGCCGCACTTCCGGTCCAGATCATAAAGACATGTGTGAACTTAGCCTCACTCCTAACGTTGTTTGGTTCCTGGGACAGGGTGCATAGAACAGGCATTGATACCGGACAAAAGTTAGGATGAGTCAGCGACTAGGGATTCAACGACCCAATCCCCTACAAGTTTGAAAAGGCAATTTGCATCAGAGTGATATTGTACGCTAGACAGAGTACCGGATTCGGGGCTGCCTCAACGAACGCGGACCGTACAAGGGTATCTCAAGGTTTCGAAATAGCTGCAGATCTCAACCCAAAGCAGGATTTTCTGCATGGGTTGTCCGGAACCTGGTCCGAAACCTGGTGCTCTACCTTACTACTGACCATTGGGAAAAGTACCAGTCACCCGGTTCTTGTTACTCCGAACCATGCTTTGGTAAGACTCTATCCCATGTAGTATTGAGATAGGGCTTACATGTACTTGTGGAATCTAATTTAGTGGCAAATATTATCTATGACTTAATAAGTGGAGGTTCCCCTTGACGACCCTGGGCAGATGTAGATCTTTGCATTGTGTGTTCAATTGCAAGAGCGCACACACGAGGAGGGCCGCCATCCTGTGACTGTGGGAACCACTATGAATTTCTTAGCTATCTGATGCATCGTATGTCGGCAATCGCAGTATTCCAGAGTTCAATTGTCGACGAAACTTTCTCGTTCGTCCATCATCAGCGTTAGAGTTGATAATGCGACATGTGGTTCTGTGTCTGGCGGACCGGATGCTCTTGAACACCAATGCATTGTAGATTTTGGTGTGCAACTTTGATGGAAGACATCGAATCTGCACGATCATGATACGGATGTCTACCGAACGCTTAAGCACTTAGCAAGGGTCCTTGTGCGCTAGACTTAATCGGTAAGTCAGCACGTATGTCACACTAACGACAATCCTTCCTCGTATAGTTTCGGCTGACATGGAGTATTACAATAAAACCTTAATCGGGGAGGTGAGGTACATAAAGTAGTAGTTAAAACATGTCTATCAAAACTTACATAGGTTTCCTTTCTCATCATGCGCTCATAAGTTCTCGGTTTCTCAACTGATATCTTCGTGTATAATGAGCATTTGATAAGACTTGTGGTGTAGACAGATCCCCAAAAAACCTTGATAATCCTAATCGACAACATGGTAAGGCCGTAGCATCAGCAAAGTAAATTAGCAAACCCTTCCACAGTCGGGTGTAAAATTAGAGTGCGAATACCAAAAGCTGATCTTAGCCTGAATTAAGAATTTACTCGTAAAATCACACAACGGGATATGTTACTCTAAATCTTAACATTCTAAGAAAATGCATACTCTAATGAATCGAATAATATTGACAAGGATGCCTCCAAAACCATGGATTACTTATCCCCCGCCCCTAAACAAGAATCTCAGCTCTTTTGAAACTTGTGAACCAAGTATGACCAATGAACCCAAGCTTCAAAATCAAAATTAGGCATTTTAGCAAAAGCCGTTCCAAGCATGGCCACGACCGTAGATTTTAGCCCAATCTTGCATCCAGACGTCACCAGAGTACAAGTTTCCACATTCCTCGTCAATGGCATCCATAGCTTCATTAATCTCGCCACTGTTGCAGTTGTTTTCACCTCCCCAGCTACAGCCGTAAACAGCCACGCTTCCAACCCTGGCGATCATGTTAGACCCCCCTGGGATCTTATCGCCTCCATCGCATTTTGCGCCGAGGTTGGCCTTAGCTTGTTCATAGTTGGTTCCGTCCGCGAGATCAATTCCATCATAGCAGTTTTTCTCTGAGATGGGCAAGCCTCTCTTGTTGTGACCAGGCGTCTTTGGCACAGTCATGTTTGACTTATCAATCGGACTGAGGAACTGGGCCTTGTCTGAGCCTGGCGGCACGAAAAAAACTCCATCCCCCATTTCCTCGGGGAGCGTGAAGGCGTTGACGGACGCCGCAGCGCAAAGAAGGGTGAAGATCTTGGCAAGCATTTTGATGAATATGAAGTTCGAAGGTGGAACTAAGGTAAAGAGTGTGTTATTCGGTGGTGAGTTGGTTTTCAGAGCGGTTGCTTGTTTAGTTGGAATGGAAAATGAAGTCCAGTACAAGCAGACAACTCAGAGCTCTTTATAAGTTTGATCAGGCAGGAGTTCTTTCGGCCTTTTTGGCCTTGATAAATTTGCTTTACTGCTCCTACAAGTACACCGCAGTTCACAGCCCCAGGGAGAAGGACTGTAGCCCAACAGCGCTGTTCAAACAAAGTATCTCCGAAGGCTCATGGGTCCCGAGTCTGCCACTATCGAACCCTGAAAACATCAAATCATTCGAGACGAAGTCTCATGGGTAATTTGGACGGACCCATGCGCTAGAAAAAATTTTTTAAGACAAGTTGACAGCGTCCAAGAATCACAATTGTTGATTCAACACTTTGTCTCTGATCGGCAGTGAGATGTAGTGGGTCCATAAACATAAGATTGTGGCTGTAAGTGGATAGGCCTAGTAATTACAAAGAGACAAGTCATCTTATCTTCGGAAATACATACTCTTAATCGCAGACTCTTGCTATCTATAACTTGCCAAAAGTGAATTAATAATTCTGATTACACTGTAGCCATTGCTTGTAGTTACTTAGCTCGGCGTTCCTAGTACAGGCGCCAGTACGAAGAACTCTAAGCCAACGTGGTTCGGGGATCGATTTAAGAACAATCATTCTTGTTAGAAGTGGGATGTTATTTCCATTCAGAAACCTATTGATGCAAACGAAGCTAGGAGCCGTCTTGCCGATCTCCTATGCCTGCATGTAAGCTGACAGCACAGCTCCTGACCGGGAGTTACCCCAGACTTTGCGTCATCTGATGTAAGCAAATCATATATATCATCAATCCGAAGACCTTAGTACAAGGATCTTTTTTTAACAGTACGAGTACATCCAAAATCTTCCCTTGCCACTGTCTACGTTTTGTCCTTTGTAGAACAAGGGAGATAGTAGCTAAAAACCTGGCAGCAGCTTACACATGAGAGATAAAGACCCTTACTTGATCGACATAGACCCATTTAATGCTACGAAAGGAACTACATACAGCTGTCGAAAACTCCGGGCCCCTGTATTTGAAACAACATGAAATTATACGAGTAAGCTGCAACGAGTTTTCAGCCTCAACCTTAAGGAGGTCAAAGATACTTATTGCAAAGGATTGGATTGACTCGATAGCTGTACCTGGATAAGCTTGAAAACACTAATTTAAGGAGTTATACATTGTAAACACCCTTATTCATAATATGCACACCCTATTATCAGAAGTATATTATATAACTACTAGTATCTCTTTGCGTTTAGTAAGAGTCCAACTTTGTACCAGATCCACTAGTGCTGATTTAGTAAGAGAGGACAGGCACTTCAAATAGCCTCTTGATAGGTATAATTCTAGCGATCGTGGAAGTACTATAGGTGTTTTTTTCTTGCAGTCCTTTCTGACTATAGACAACCTTTTTGCTAATTAGCCTCGCATGTCTCTCTGTTAGTCTCACGGTCCTTGAAGAAATAGAAATTATGTGGAGAAGCTAGTTAGTAAGAGAGGAACAGGGTATGCATGGTAAATCATGGTGTGCGTTATATAGTTACTCTATGTAATTTAACCGTCAGACATTACTGCCGATCTTAGAAACTCAATCCTGGACCCATGATTCGAGATAAGCAACGCGTAAAGCATGGAAGCTGGATACCGAAGGTTTGAGTACAGAAGGGCAATCAATAGGGGCTGAGTAGAACCTATAAAAACCACTACTATTCCCTCTTCTAAAATGTAATATGTCAATCATTAAGTTCTACATCTCTTTTCTCCCTCCAGATTCAACCTCGAATAAACAACGCACTATGCAGCTTCACATCTTCGCTCTTGCGGCAATTTTTGCCAGCCAGGTTGTGGCCTCACCTGCGGAACCCAAGGTAGAAGCTAGAACTATCATCCAAGGAGTAGGTATTGTGTCCATCCACACCAAGTGTTAAACTAAGTGTCCACCAGAACTGTCGCCAACGATCTCACAAAAGTGGGAGCGGCGGCACAGTAAGAAGTGACTTTTGCCATGTTGATGGTCGAAACCCCCAAGGCTGTCTGGACCCGGCTGGAGTAAGTCCACGATAACCGCTACATGTATAACCCCAACAACTGACCATCCTAAAGTGCAGTTCACCTGAAAATCCCTGTTGGCAGAACAATGACTTGGCCTATGCTTCCTGCGCCTAATTAGACGACACAAGATGGCCGTTGTAGGCTCGAGTGGTAACAGTATGCTCTGCAGAGCAAAGTGGCTGGTAGTTACTTGGTTTTCGACGGAAAAGACAAAGATGCCGGGTTGTGTTATGAACACCGTCTGGCAGGCGGCTATTTTTTTCTCCTCTGATCTTAGGCATTTACAATTAGGATATTCTTTGCATAATAAGAATCATGAGTGAGAATCACGAAGTTAGCAGGGCAGGTCAGGCTCACGTTAAACTTGGCCATGTGTGATATTGATCCAGCTAGTATGACTTGACACGCAAGGCCAGAAAAGCTAATCTTAGGTAGATCTCAAGCCAAATGCATAGTGTTGAACAAACGATTACCAGTATCCGTCCCCTTAGTTCCCATAAACTTATTCTCCGACGTTCTCAACGCCACCACAGCGACATTATTGCGTCTCAGCACATGGAAAAACTCACTCGTCCTTTCCAAAGTCCCAGCGTGGATGACACCGGCAACGACAATTATCCGAACTTTTTCGTTTAAGAGGCGTAGATGCTGTACGAACTCGACCATGCTTTGGCCGGTATTAACGACGGAGTCCACAAGAATGATGGCGCTCTGGCCTTTCAAGTGATGAGCCTCGATGTCCTTGGTAGAGGAGCCGTGGACAAACCGCGCTTGTGGGAATGCATCATTGACACCTAAAGCCATAGGCTCTCCGCCTCGCATCATTGCCATGATAGTGGTCTTTTCCTCATCCCGGAGGCGGTGGCCGAAGCCTTGTACATGAGGCAAGTCGTACTCTTCCCCTCCGAGTAATTCAGCCACCCATAAAAGAGCAAGAAAATGCCCAACACGCCTATGGGCTTCCCGCAGGGCGGGTCCAGATATAGAAGCATTCCGCATTGACGACTCTAGCAGCCTCGCCGCAGATATGTGTGACGTGAGGTATAGCTCCAGACGATAGGGGAAACTAGTTTTTGTCAAGATGTCAGTAAGGAGGTGCTCGTCATTCAGGTAGACCACGGGCATCCCTTTAAGCAGCAGCGAAGTATCGCGGGGTAGAGGAGTTTGCATGGGATGAAAGTTGGGATTCTCGAAAGCCTTCTCCAGTGCCTCGTCCATGCTTGAGCTCCGGGTCTCTGGGTCGCCAACCACCACTATTGCATCATCCGCCTTCATCAGCATGGGCATGTCAAGCGGACTGTCCCCAAACGACCATACATGAGCGCCAGCTACGCTCTGAAGGTGCCCTACGACTGCAGCCTTGGTCTCCGGGGTCACGATAAGTCCATCCGCGATCCGGCCGCCACCAATCACGCACGCGGACAGTTTGTGTTCTGCTAGAATCAACTCCCAGGCGTATCCGAGACCACAGGTAACAACAAAAACGCTCATGTTATCGGTATTCTGGGCACGCTCCAGAAGATTTGCAAGTTCCGAATGAATGTATACCTGGTGGGCAATATCATAGCAGACGGAGCGAAACTCCTCCTCATCAACAGTTTCCTCGCACGCCAGCGTTGCCTGCCAGAATGCCTTCTCGGAGTAGCCCAATGGACCACTGAAAATCTCTTCAAGAATCGACAGTCCGGCGAAGCGAGGGCTTTGACCAGTAACCCTCCCCCAAAACAAGTCTCCCGTATCGTACTCTGACAGGGTCCTGTCTCCGTCGATGACCAAAGCTCTCTGGAGATTGAGATGCGAGTGTTCGCCGAGATAGCGAGAGACCTTTTCCTTTACAATGGCAGAATTTGATTCTGTAGCGGCTTTGTGAAAAGTGTGAATCAAGCTTACCACTCGCGGAAGACAACCCTCAGGTTCGGTGGTGAAGTAGGTGAGAATACCATGCTTTGGTGTGAGCTCTCGAATAAGGCGTGTTTCCTCCCGTCTCCACTTGTCCAAATGCTCAATCGAAACGTAGTTCCCAAATCTACTCTTGTCGTTGATTCGTCGAGAGAAGACAGTCGAACCCGAAAAGTCAAGGTAGATGATGTGCGTGTACGTGTTCAGGTCGCTTTCCGTGTAGACCGGCTCACACACCTCTTGCGCTTCATTCCAAAAGCTGAAATGTCCAGTGACGATTCCAGTACGGCCCATCTTTGAGCACTCCTCTCTGACATGATCAATAGCGTCGCGACGAACAGCGTCCTGTTTCTCTCGAGGGAGCTGCTGGAAGGCCTCAAGCCCGCCCGCTACACGATCATTGATGAGAGAAGACCCTTCAAAGAAAAGAAACTTGAAAAAGTCAGGTTTCAGCTTCAGCGCCCTCAGGAGGGTCGATTTCCCTGCGCCTGAAATTCCATAGAGTCCGATCACAGTTGGCTTGGAAGCAGAGCTGGCAGAGTGCTCGGATTCAGCAGAAGCCAATGTAGTTGGCATAACACCAGGGATGAAGCATTCCATATCGAGTTGCGTGTTCTTTGTCGACTTGGTAGGCTGTGTGTCTCCCAGTAGGAGGAAGAAGTGTGTAGTCTTCCATGCTTCCTTCAGGCCAGAAAAGTCTGCAGCAGCACAAGACAACAGAGCAGCAGCAAGTAGGAAGGAAGTGCCTTTATGCGGCACCTACTTGTTGTGCTATGTTCCTGCTGACGAGTATTCACTGGTTGCGGTATTGAGTCATGGCAGTGCCTGCTTCGTTTGATACTTCCACCTAGCTGTTTGGACGGATCAAACACTGGCGATCTGTTAGATTCTTTGCGGTTCCAAATAGACAAAAAGGAGGCTTGGTTTCCAGAAAGCCGCACATACTTTGCTGGCTATGGTTGAGAGCCTGATAGCAAATGATCATTCCATCTAGCTTTAGCTTTGCTAGGAATGAGTATGTGAAGCTATCAAGGTAGAGTAAAACCTTGTTACCAACATCTTTCAAGTTTGCCTTAACTCGGCCACTTATATGAGCAAGAGCTTTGCGACTAGCCGACTTGCATGAGCGAATTCTCCAACCAGCCACTTCTTTAGATGACGAACATGGACCAATCTCAGCAAAGAGTGAGGTCAACTTAAGCGATAAAATCAGAGCACAAGTCTTCCCGTACCAGATTGCCGAGCTGCGAGATCGAAACAACTTTATTACCCAACAACCCCTTACAGCCAATCGAATTCAAACAAATACATTATATGATGCCGCTCACGCCACAAACAATCCTCTCACGATGGCACAACCACCTCGGTCTTACACGACACTCCCGCGCCTGGTACCGCGCTCGACTCCGAGAAGAACTCCATGAACGACGCCTAGCAATCACTCGCTTGCACAAAGTCAGCGAAACCGCCGACGTATTCTACATCATTAGCCGAGCCCAAACCGATGGCCATACTCTTCGACGGCTACCCGTATTTGCAGCTTCTCACGTACCGATCTATGTGTACCTGCTTGCCAAGTTCACGCTGAGGTGGCAATTTTATCGGATGGCGGCTTGGCTTTGTCGAGGAAAGGGAAACCCGGGAAACGGTGTGAGAGAGGTTGTCAATCCTAGAAAAGATAGCAAACTTGGGGAGGTTGCGCATCGTCATGGGTTTGGTCGAGCGAAATTCACGAGGGTCTGTCACGGCCTCCGGTGGGCTTGGCCATTGTTGCCTTGATCGTCGATGCTGCGTGAGAAAATCAATAACTTGCTTCTCAGTTGTCTGTCTAGGTTATGGGGGCGGTATTTCGAGCCGTTCTTCCACCACGCACCAATTGTTGGATCTGTGCTCACGAATAAACATGAAAGGGTATTGAAGCTGTAAGGTAGATTTCATCTGTTGCTTAAGGATCCCACCTCACGCGTTTTTTTCCTCATGTGTAAAATGTAGACGCTATGAAAATGCTAAAGCTGTTTCCGTGTCCTTCCATCTATCCCTTATCCCATCTCACCGAACCTCGATATGTTGTACAGCATTCTGCCACTTCTTCTCTTCCGTCCTAATTTTTTCACTATCAGCTTCATTTCTCCCCACGGAAAGATTGTATGGGAGGGGGGAACTTACTTGTCAAACTTGAGCAGCTTCGACAGCACCGGTACAAGCTGCGCCCGAAGCTTACCATCCTTTTGCTCCAAGAATTGCAGCAAAATCGTCTTCAAATACATCAAGTCACCTCCGCCAGGCGCTGTGTTACTACCGCTGCCGTTGGCTGTCAAGCCACTGCGATTCGAGTCGATAGAACTACGGCTTGACTCGGCTGCCAGCTTCGACTGTGCGGTTTTGAGCTCCTTGGCCGCGCGCTCATACCGCTGTCTTGCTTCATCAAGCATTTTCCGTAGCTCAGCGCGCTGCTTCTCCGTCTCACGAACTTGACTTTCGGAAGCATCGAGGGCTGAACGGAGCTGTGACACCGTAGCCCGCATCTCGTTAGTCTCAGCTTCAGCCTTCTCCTCGACGGACTCAAGCTCTTCCCTGCGCCGACGCCACTCCTTCTCACGCTCTTCAAGCTCATCGCGTTCGCGACCAAGAGTCTTGACCTCGCGCTCGAGTTCACGGATCTTACCGCGTAGCTCCTCCATCTCACGGGCTTTCCTACGAGCTTGTGTGCTAGACTCGTCTTCGATACGGTCCCGTTCTTCGATGGCAGCCTCCATGCGACCGCGCATATCCCGGACCTTGGCGTCCGCGCGGTCGTCAACATCGGCCAAGAGATGACGCATCGTCTCACCCTCTCGCGTACGCTCCTGAAGCAGCCGCTGAACCTCAGCAAGCTCCTCCTCTAGGGCTTCAGCCTGAGACTTGGACTCCTTGAGCTGCACGGACATCTCAGTGGTCTGATCCCGCATACTACTCAGCAGACCCTGCGCATTGGTGTACTGCTGCGACTTGAATTCGACCTCCTCCTGCGCGGCCGTCTTCTCGCGTCGTAGCTTGTGCATCTGCTCTTCGAGCTCCTTGACTCGGGGACGCAACTTATTGGCTTCTTCTTGCACCTTGGCCAGTTCCTTCTCAGCCTTGTCAGCACGAGTGCTTTGCTCGACCTTCTCCGCTTCAACACGTCGCATGTCCCGACCAGCAACACGCTTCTCATCTTCAAGCTTGGCCTTGGCGCCGCCTTCAGCCGTCATCTTCTCCTTCAAGGTCTTAATCTCGGTGTCGCGCTCGGTGGTCTGCTGCTGAGCGCGGGTGAGCTCCTGTTTAAGGTCTTTCTCCTTCTTCTCCATCGCCTTCAGTTCCTTCGTCTTGTTGGCAAGCTCTTCCTTGGTTGTCTTGAGCGTGGCAGACTCTTGACGTAGACTCTTAAGCTCTGGCTGAGCCTTCTGGAGGATTTCGCGAAGCTCGTTCAAGTCCTTGAAACGAGTTTGCGCCAGCTGTTGCGCGGCACCCAGATCTGATTGCAGTGTGGTGGACTTCTCCTTGAGATCGTCATACTCCTTTTGCAGTTTGTCCATATCTCCCTGTAGCTTGCCGTTGGCCTGGGAGTCTGAGGCCGATGAGTTGACCTTCTTCTCTAGCTCGGCAATTTCGGCCTTGAGGTCTGCCTTCTCAGACTCAAGGGCTTTGATCTTCTCCTTAGCCTCCACATGGTCCTGGCCGACAGTGACCAGGTCATCTCGTAGCGAGTCGATCTCCTCTTGCAGGTCTTCCTCCGTCTTGCGACGCTGAGACAACTTCTCAATCTGGGCATCCTTCTCGGTAACTTCCTCCTTCAGCTTAGCAATTTCGGCCTCCAGAGCTTCGCTGTTGGAGGTATCTGGTGCTGAGGTGGCAGCAGCCTCAGCCTGCGCGGCTGCTGGCTCCTCGGCTGCTGGGGTAGCCGCCGCAGCGCCACCCTTGCCCTTCTTTTTCTTGTTGTTCTTCTTCTTGCCGCCTCCGGCACCTGCAGCTGGAGTAGCTGTGGCAGTTGAGGGCTGAGCGGCGGGTACTGAAGCCTCAGGCTTAGCAGCCGGCTGGCTCTCAAGCTTCTTGGTGAGCTCGGTAATCTTGGATTCGCTTGTTGTCTTTTCCTTCTTCAGGCCGTCGATTTGAGAGTTGAGGTCGTCGATTAGCTTCTTGGACAGGGTCTTGGCGTTGGATGCCTTGGTCAGCTCAGCGTCCAATTCGCTGGTGCGCTTGTCCGACGTCGCCAATGAGGCTTCCAGCTCCTTGACCTTGGTAGAATGTTCGCTCATCTCCTTCTCCAACTTAGATTCAAGGTCCTTGAGCTGCGATTGGGACTTCTCAAGACGCTCATTCAGACTCTCAATCTGCTTGTTGCGTGCGTCAAGCTGGGTCTGCAGCTCATCCTTGGACGCAGAAGCATCGCGCGACTCATTCAGCTGTTTTGTTGCTTTCTCAAGGCTCTCAGCTAATCCGGTACTGTTCTCCTGCGCTGCGGAGAGCTCCTGCTTCAGCTCATCGATCTCGCCTCGGAGCTTCTCAACTTCTTCAGACTTGGCGTTCAGGTCGGCCTGGATTTGGGGAATCTCTTCGTCGTACGAAAAGAAATCACCATTGTCCTCCTTGACTTCAGCGGGCTCCTTTGCCTTTTGTCTCGGGGAGAACATGCCCATGACAGAAGCGACGGGTGACTTGACCTTCTCGGCAGTGTCCTCCGCCTTTGTGTCGGTCGAGGGGCGCGGCGTCTCAGACTTGACAACAGCTGAGTCTTCTTCGATCTCAACATCTTCACCAGCCTTAGCGGCTGCTACCTTCTCCTCAAGCTTCTTCATCTTCGCTTCGTTCTCTTCCTGCTTTTTCTTCAGCTCATCCTTCTCAGAAGAGACGCGCTTCAGCTCTTCCATCACCATGTCGCCCCTGAGGTTGAGCTGATTGAGATACTCGACGAGCGCGTTCGGATCGCTGATGGAGGTAAGAGGGGTATTCTCGCGGAGAGCCTTCTCGAAGGGTTCGATAGCGGTGGCGCGACGATGTGCGACTCGGTAGGATCGTAGCAGCTCTGTAAACGCCCTCGCGTCAGACCCCGTAATACTAACGAGTGATCAAGTGTAACGGGTACTCACCAGGATATGTTTTCTCGAGTTTCTCAAGCTTCCGCAGCTTCTGTTTGACTTCGGGTGGTAGATCGGAGGGGGTGGAAGAAGTCGCTGTGTCGGCCTTGATATCCTTACTTGTCGCATCTTTGCTCTCGGCCGTCTTGTTCTCGCCAGCACCATCCTCTTTCGCATCACCCTTCTCCCCATCCTCTTTCTTCTCCGCTCTCTCTCCGTCCTTCATCTTGTCAGGACTACTTCCGCCTTCCTGCGTCGGAGGCCTAGGGGTACCCGCGCGGCTGGGTTCATCGCTATCATCAATGACAAAGGCCTCCTCGAAGACGGCGGGATCCGGGTTGGCTGCGCCTCCGTCCGTCGCATTGTTCTCGCTTGTCGTCCTTTTAGCGCCCGGTCGCTTTCCTGCCGCGGCGCCCCCGCGAGACGATGTTGACGCTGATCGCCCTGGTCCTCCAGCGGCCTGTTGTTCGGATTTCTGGCGAGCCTGCTCCTCGGCAATGGTCCGGTCGATGGCGCCTCGTATGCGCTATTATCAGTCAGCCTCTCTTTACGTTCATATTGAGCCATTGCAACTGTTCAGGACAACGTACGGAGAACATGATGGAATGTGGTCCAACCAGTCTCCCGGCAAACAACAACCGCCGCCGGCGCTACAAAGGAGAGCCCGTCAGAGGGCAGCAAAATCGTGCTGAATAAAAGGAATGAATAAGAAGAAAAGGTGCGTCTAAAAGTGAAGATGCTGCATGACGGAATCGCCCGCAATCTTGGGTTGTCTGAAGATAGAAGGAAAATAGTACAAGGGTATAATAAAGCCAAGGTCGCAAAGACAGCTCAGCGTTTCGTTGGACGGTAGGATGAGGCTGAGGCTTAGGCTTAGAGCCTTCCCCAGGGTTATGGCACGCTAAGGCCGGCCACCCCAGAGCCGCTGTAACCCTTAACTTAGCGCTGGGAATAATATTATTACCACGTTGGCTGTTTGCTGATAGTAGTGATAGCGCTGTGGCTGACGTCTCAACCTTCTAGAGGCCGCTGTGGCTGGTCCGAGTCTTGCGCCGCACAAACCCTCCCACTACCGAAGGCCAGCTCTTTGACCAGGCAGGCAACTTTAAATTGATTTCGTCACAAGCTGGCAAGGTCACACGTTCAACGTTCATCTCCTCCAGCAACACGCGACTCCGAGATAGCCCAACGCCGCCATCGCCGCACTCTACCATAGTGCCCGGCAGGTGATTGCGAAAGGCTCCTTTCTTTTCTCCAACTTCTTCTATTCAAATTATTCTAACCCAATTTACCCTAGCTTGAACGCATAGCTTCACCATGGTGTCCTTCTGGCCCTGGAAGGTTCGTAGCTCCATCTCCGGCTTTACTTGTAGCACATAACTAACAAATATCGTTCCGCAGGGCGACTCGTCCGATACAGCTTCTTTCGAAAAGACCCTCTCCTCCCTCTCTACCAAAATCACAGACACCCAGTCCCGCCTCGACAAGGTCCGCGCCAGCTCTCGCCGCATCCGTGTGCTGTGGACGCTCTACCTCTCCTTTGCTTACCTCGTCTACGCCATTGTCCTGCTCCTGGTCGTCGGTCATAAGAACATGGGCGCTTACGAGTGGACTGGGCTGGCTGGTGGGCCCGTTCTGTAAGTGAAGCTCTTCGCTTGTGGTGTCATGTCGCAATACTAACCAGCCTCATAGAATCTTCGGAACAAGGACACTACTATCTACATTCTACAACTATCGAATCGAGAGTTTGGCAGCTCGGTTGAAAGAACAACAAGAAGAGCGTGCGAAAACGATCCAGAAGCTCAAAGACGCCACCAAGTACGACTCAACCATGGAGCTGATTGAGAAATACGGCGGCGCAGAGGGCACACCCAAGAAGGACAAGAAACCCACCAGTCACGAGGGCCAAGAGGGCGGCGAGCACGAAGCTCAGCGCACCAAGCAAGGCAGACAAAGCCAAGGACCGCCCCCAGGCCGAACAACCATGGCACCTCCTCCAACCGCCAACATCCAGCGCGGACCGGATGGCATGCCCGCTTCGCCTCAACCACCGCCGCGTGAGCTCAACCCCATGGAACCCGGCGCCGAGTTCGCGCCCAACGCCGACTACACACAACCTCCTCCTCCCCATCCGCAAACACAGCAGTCACCGGCATACCCCACGCACCAGCAACAGCCCCTTGCGCCCATGGGCATGCCCGAATCCCACTGGTACGACCGCATCTTCGACGTACTACTTGGCGAAGACGAAACAGCCCCGAAAAACAGGATTGTCCTCATCTGCCGGTCTTGCCGTCTCGTCAACGGCCAAGCACCGCCGGGTACTAAGACGCTTGCTGAGATGGGCACATGGCGGTGCATGGCATGCGGCGCCAACAACGGGGAGGAAGCCGAAGACGAAGGCCAGCGGATCGTTAGGGAAGTACTGAGCGAGAAGCAGCAACAGGCGCCTTCAGGGGAGCGTGAAGCATCAGTGAGCAGTGAAAGTGATCACGGGGAGACTACATCGGCCCAGCCTGCAGGGGCGAGCACGTTGAAACAGCGAGGGAAGAAGGGTTCAGCATAAAAAGAAAAGCTTGAAAGCTTGCCATGAATTGAACAAAAATATGAAACATATTTCTTCTTGCGACGAGGCGATCTACTTGCCACGCAAATTTACATAAAGTCACGGGGATCACTAACATGAAAAGCAAGTATATGGCTGGCATCGAAGCTGTGAGGACGACATATCGTGAAACAAGCGCCATGGCTCGTCGGTGGCTCGTTCATTCTTTAACAACATGGAGTGCCAAAAGCTATGTTCAACTCTTCGATCTGAAACAGCTCATCGGGAGGTACTTCCACTTGGTCACAGTAGTTTCAAAGACTCTGAATAGGAAGTTCATCGCAGAAACAAGGCTTCAGGTCCAGCCCGTCGCTGTGAGCCCTTTCCCGCAGCAAGCTCGATCCAACTCGCCAGGGTTCTCCATCCAAAGGCCGATATGAGCGGTAGGAACACATGTTCCCAAGGGAATAAATGCATATCAGAAGTAGAAAAAGTACTACTAAGTATATGGAGATTTTAAGAGTTGTGCCGACAAGGCGATCCGAAGTTGAGCACTAAGTCCCGACTGTCGAAACGATTCGTTTGGAAATATTCCAGGGTTCTGATCAATAACAACGAATAGAGTGTACATACTGCACAAAATCTACAAAATCAACAGAGTAGCTTGCCCAACGTTGCATTGTCCCAGGGTGCAGATCAAGGATTACACTTCCTTACCCTGTTGCATGCAGCGAACCACAACACGCGCTTCTGGAACCGGGGCTCTGCACAAGCTGCTTGCTTACCTTTTTACAAACAACCATCCATAGCTCTACCGGTGAATACTCGTACACGATGTTGCTGATGGAGGGAGGGGTTTCAAGTTGGACCCTAGCTTGGGGGCGAAATAAGCAAAGCACAGATAGTCATCCCATTCTCCTGCGTCCGTGTGAACAGCCCATTCAATATTCAAAAGGCACTAACTGGCAACTTTATCTTTTCCCCCTACCCTCGCCCATTTACACTTTCACGTTTTGTCATGATATCAATCCTCACTTACACCAACTACACACAGCTCATCATACCTTTCCACCACAATGCGTTCAGCACCTGTGCTATCCCTCTTACCCCCAGGATCAGATGAAAAACATCTCCCACTCCTCCCGGAAGTCGTCCTTTTTGAATGCGGACCTGAAAGCGACAAGCTACGCTTCCTAGAAAACAACAACGTGCATCTCGACAAAGGACGTCTACCATGGCTTCTCGCCTATACTCTCCTCTCGTCCAATCTCACCGGCAGCAGCAGCCTCTTACGCAAGAAAATCCAATATCTTGAATCCTGCGGTGCTCGTCTAGACGACACCCGTCTCCCTCAACTTCTCCAACAAGCATCTACCTTCCAACCAGGACAGAGTCTCACTCCTCCACAGCACCTGGACCCAGCAACATCCTACACAACCAACACCTTATCCACCCTCCTAGAAACAACCTTCTCAAGGTTTGGCCCAGAAGACGAACGAGTCCGCTACCTCATCTACACCAAAAACGCCACCTTCCCAGACCTCCCGGCCCTTCTATGCCACATCCTCAAGCAAGACAGACCTCTCTCCTGGGCTATCTTTCTCGAAAACCACGGTGCAAGATTAGGCGATACTGTGCTAGACTTACTCCAGCACTTTACCTTACTACAAAAGGAAAAGGAAGATGCGGCTGATGCTGGGGGTAACAAGCCTGTCTCTTCATCATCCTCGTTTACGAGCAATCAGCAGCGTATCGACTTTCTCATTGAGCACTTGCTGTTTACGTTGGAACTTGAGTGTAATTACACTGGTGCTTGGTCAATGGCTGGTTGGTGTAGATGGCTGTCCCTCCACACGAAGCCCAGTCCTCACACCAGCGCCTTCACAAGAGCAATCTTCAACATAGTCAAGGAATGCTCATATTGCAAAACACGTCCAATTCTACGACAGCTCCCCCGAGAGGGCCTTCTCAGTATACTCTCTGAAACATCCCAACGACATCTCATCCGGCCTCCCATCTGCAAAGCTCTCTCCACCAACATCCAGACCGAACCCACGCCTGCAATCAGGCTCATCAACAACAACCAAACCATCACAGTACTCCCCCACGACATCATCAGCGTCTTCGCCCATTCTTTCCCCTCACCCTGTCCCTACCCCACACCAACGACCACGAAAGTAATAGACCTGACCCCTCGCGGATTCCCAACTCCTACCCTCTACCGACTCTTCGACACCTTCATCAAGACCGGTATGTACGACCCGAGCGAGTTGAGCAGGGATGAGCAGTTGAATGATGTCCTGGCGGCGCGGTACTACGGTATGAATGCTTTGTTGGGAGTGATGAGTGATGTCTTGGGGGACGATTATCCGACAAGTGAGGTGATTGATGAGTTTGAGGCTGCTTATTATGTGGTAGAGTCTTTTGGTTAATACTTTCTTCTTTTTCTTCCATTGGCTATTGTGTAAGCTCGTTTTCGGGAACTTTCATTACGAAACAGGCATGTAAACATAGCAGTACTAGTAGTAATGGCGATTGAACCGTGTGCCGGATGATACTCTCCATCCTACTGTCCGTAGTCACCCTCGATCACGACACACGCAAAAGGCTTATCATCCCTCATCGCTGAATTGTGTTCTGAGTCTCAAAATATATATGCATGTATATATATCAACACCAACCACAACGCTTCTACCCATCCTCCATCCCTCCCCTCCTCCCGTTCCGCTCATGTGTGTCGTATTTCACCCTCACTTCCTCCCTCGTTCGACTCCATCCTCCCCCCTTCGTCCCCCTTCCGGGCCATTCGAAACCCTCACAGGTAATTCGTTAGTCCGCATCGCTCGGCCTCCCCTAAAGACATTGTATCATGCGTTTGCAATCAAGAAAAAAAAAGCCAACAAAATCATCAACCAAAACGATAAAAACAACGCAAAACAAGAAACCATCATTTTTGCAGCATGCAAAGAGGAAAACGGAAGAGAAAAAGGAACGAGTCTATCATATGTTTCTCCTCCCATCATGTAATCATGACCCATGTACCAAGTTTCGTCTACTACCTTAAGCCCGGGGAATCCCCCCTCCTCCGTAAATTCCCAGGACCGGGTCGAATGTCCACAGGCCGAGTCTGCCTGGGTTGCTATATCTCGCCATAGCCTATAGTGGCCCATACATCTTCAATATCTGACATTTGGACAGAAGCAATACGCGTTCTGTCCCAGCCGAGAAGGCTACATCGATCATCCAACAAGGTCCTCTTTGTCAAGCCAGTCGTACTTTTGCTCGAGTTGCCCGAATGGTCCTCGAAGTCGAAATGAGGGCCGACGGGGAAGACACTGCAACGCAGCAGTAGGCCCCTAACGCTTCCTAATCTCGGTGGCCCAGCCGTCGATGCCCTCACCACGTCCGCCAACCTCGAGACCCGACAACTTCATGCCCTTCATCCCCGGTGTATCCTCCATCCAGGCGTGGCCAGCCATACCTCCCGCATTCGCTCGCTTTTCCGGCACAAGCTCCAACATGGGCGTCAAAAAGTCAGAGATGCGCTTAGCTTCGTCTTCCTTGAAGTGGTACTTCTCGCGCAGGACGTCGGGTAACGCCCAGTGACGCAAACGGTGGATGTTTCGAAGTTCGCCTTTACGGTTGAAGATTTCCTGGCTCCACTTGCCGCTCAAACAAAGCGACTTGGGGAAGGGGCCTAACAGTTCGATGATCTGGGCAATATGATCGTCGTCTTTGCCGTATTTCGTGCCTGACTGGGGATCGAAGAGGTAATCGCCGGTGATGAGTTCAAAGACCTGACTGGGTTAGTTTTTTCCAGTATTTCAGAGAAGAGTTGTCGAGCATACCATCGAGGCCATACTCCAAACGTCGGTGCTGGCTCCCCACTTAGCTCCCAGAATCACCTCCGGAGATCGGTACTGCCTGGTTTGAATGTCGTTTGTAAAGTGGTGGTTGACCCAGCAGGCGTTGCCAAGATCGGCAATCTTGACACTAATAATGTCGAATGCGTGCTGATCCTCCGCCTTGCGTTTGTCTCCGGTGGAAGCAGATGAGCCACTCGTCCGATCTAGCGAGATTCCTGACACCTCGCGTGAAAGAACGTCGCTATTACACCGGTCAGCCCTTCGTCCTAAATAATTTGATGATTGTTTCTGGGGAAACTTACGCGCTTTTTTCCCTCTGTTTCTGGGCCTCGTCCGGTGACTTGGGCGATGAGTCCTTTGATTTTCCTTTACCACTGTTAGCAAAAAGAAAACACCATAAAACGAGACCGAATGTGCTAATTAATGTCATACCTTCGTTCAGCATGCCTGCTAGGCTTGCTTGTGCGCTAGACTGTGGGAATAGGTTGGCATGGTTGAATCCAGTGTTCAACGGTGACGGTAGGGGCTGGCTGCCAGTAATCAAAGTCCTGCGCCTGCGGCGTCCGTTGCGGTTATTCTCCTTATCCTTGTCGCCGGGCTCGTTCTTGACAACCTTCTTGACAATCTTCTCCACATCACCAATCTCGATCAAAACGTTCTCAGGCTTCAAGTCGGTGTGAATGATGCCGCACTCGCGATGGAGGTAATCTAGACCGAGAAGAACCTGCTTTGTGATTTGCTTGACGAGGGGCGATGGGATTCCCCTATGATTCCATCTCTTGATTAAGCCCAGCAGGTTCTCGCCCAAAACTTCAAAGACCATGCAGACGTGGGTACCATTGGGTCCCTTGTGTTCGAAAGAGTCAAGCAGGCTGACGACGTGTTTCCGTCCGGGGTGATCAGGCTTGGCTTGGACAATCTTGTTGAGCAGTTTGATCTCGTCGATGGCGGTTTCGGTATAGTGGGCGGCGGATCGGACGACCTTCAGGGCGACGTGCTTGCCGTTGGAGTTGTCGCGCGACAGCCAGACGGTGGAGAAATGACCCCATCCTAGCTTGCGAACAATTGTGTATTTTCCATCCTTGTACTTCTCGCCGACCTGAACGGGATGGTAGCCGCCCTTGCAGTAATCTTCAGAATCCTCCTCGTCTGCTGTGTTTTCGGCGGGTTCGTCGACGGAGGAGGACGACGGGGATTGCGTCATGGTCGAGGCGAATTGATGTGACCTGGAAGAGAGCATGACTGTCAGTGGGAAGCGCCTCGCAGTGTAAGAAAAAGCAATTCACGGCGACGAAGGCAAAAGTGGTGGAGAGGAGGCGAAGTAAAGTAAAGTGAGGTGAGTGAGGTCTGGATTGGGACGAGAAAGGCAAGAGGGGGCACAGCAGGCAGAGTGGTCATGGCGGGGTCTAGCTTGGGTTGATGGGAGCGGTAGCGGTAGCGGTAGCGGTAGCGGTAGCGGTAGTGGTAGTGGTGCCTATTCTGTCGCTGGTGCTGATTGCTGGTGCTAATCATTCCTTGTTGCTAGTCGCTGGTCTGGTCCAGGGTTCGGTCTCCAAAGTGCAAAAGTGACGAACCCCAGTCAATAAGAATGAGGTACGAGTACGAGGAGCTTCGTTGAAGGGACAAAAAGCACCAGCACCAGCAGCACCACCACCAAGAACCAGCAGCAACCAGCAGCAACAACACCAAGCATGATCACCGGTATGCTGGTCAAGCAGGAACCGGGTGGCACAGCATCCAGACAACCCACCCCCAATCGCACAGAGATCGGCCCACCCCAGGTACCAAAGCCCAGAGATCAGATATAGCAGTAAGATGGAAGCGCTTAAACAGATAAAAGACGGGGAGGGGAACCTTGACTTGAGGAAACTCATGGCGCCCATCTACATGGCGGGTGCTTGAAGCACCGCGACACAGCGACAGAGCTGGATGGCCAAGCACACGACTTCGGACAGGTGAAGAACCGGTGAATGGAAGACGAGGTGTACACTACTACTACAAGTACTAGTAGGTAATAGCAGAATAACGGAGGAACGGCGACACTGCCGCACGTCTTTGGTGAGGGCCTTTCGGTGGTGAAGAAGAAAAAAACCCCGACAATGTTGAGAAGCGGGAAGAGGAAGGTAGAGAGTAGAGCACAGACGAGTCAAGTCAAGTCAAGACAAGACCAAGACAGACCGCAGCAATGAGGTGCATGCAGAAGGGAATTGGGATTGGGTATAGGTAAAGTGGTAAGGTATGGGTATCAAGGCGGCAAAAGAAGTGTGGAGAGAGTGACGAGCCTGAGCCTGAGCACGGGCTGAATGATGATGGATCGCCCAGCCTTCCCCTCAGCCAAGGTAAGGTAAGGTAAGGTAAGGTAAGGTACCGGTACCGCCCAAGCATCAGGACAAGAGCACAAGAGCACAAACAAGAACTTGAAGTCAATGGATGGCATGTGCAAATACTACTAACTACTAGTAGTACTACTAGTAGTTACCAGTGATCACGTCCATTCACCATCCAATCCAGCACTACTACTAGTAGTCAGGATTATCATTACCATGGACATTGCCATCGCCATCGCCATCATAAAGTGAGTGAGTGACTGTCAGGTGCCATCGTGGCGTGCAGCTGCTTGCTGCGCGTGGACTCTGAGTGCTGATGCGGTGGAGGGCCAACGTTGTAGTGGCTGTAGTGGCTGCAGGACAGGAATTTAGAGCAAGTAGGCCTGTTGCCAGTGCTGTGGCCAGTGCTGTAGCCCATGCTTGTGTTGGTGTCCAATACCGCCTGCAATATGCGTACAGCGTTGCCGATACCGCTGTGGCAACGCTAGTAACGCTACCCGCACGTACCTTGGTGCTGCTAGCATCAGGTAATGGGTACTCGTAGCAATACTAACGGGAGATGCGCAATCACAACCAAAAGCCAGGCCATCCAAAGCTCAGGCAAATCATGGACGGTATAAGGCAATCGACCGAGACATCATCATCTCAGACAAGGTGAGAGACATGGCTAACACGCCGTCTGGAAAGGTACTTGACCTCGCCCTGCCCATCCGCTGCAACAGGACGACGGCCACTTGAATCATCATGCCCAAAGTGTAGAAACACATCCCCCACCACCACGCTGACAGGGCCGACTAGCACTCGCAGTTTGAGTATGCGTATTTGGTGGCTGCCGGGGAGACGACTTTCCCATTCCAGATTAAGCGCTCCATTTCCCGATCCAGTCCATTCACGGAAAGAATAGCCATTGTCTGCCCCGACTCGGTCTCCATCAAAACCGGCAACCAGGACGACAGCAGTCAAAAAAGAAGTACCGCTTCATTCGTCACTAGACGCGCTTCGCTTCGCCCCGCCCAGAAACAAGACAGCGTGCCGTGGCCCAGTCAAGCAACCACGCCAGGGTGGCCTGTCGCCGGATTTCGACCTCTCTCCACTGCCGCCGGGATTCGCCAAGGCCACAAGCACTTGCAGTAGCTCCTCCATCCAGCGCGTACCAGTATGCTCGTCATAACCCTGGGCAACTTTCTGGAAACTTGACAACTGCCGGGACCTGTTGTGCAGGTGTCCGTGCTGAGATGTACCCTTCGTTCGAATATCGAGGACTCGAAAGTTTGATATCGAGAAAGCTATTCCCTTATGAAGACTTCTCCAACGTGTAGGTAGCTCCCCATGATGATATGGTGGGGTAAATCAAGGTGGGACGAGAAGGCGAGATGGTAAAGAAACTCAATAACAGCAACAGACCAAACCGAATAAACACGACAATGACAAGACATGAATCGGACTCAAACTCACCCTCCCGCTTGTTGTTGAGGTGTACCCTCCGTCGTGATGATAGGCTTCAAGCCCTCCTTCTTGGTCCGCTTCTTCGCCCCGTTTCCATTCGTGCTGTCCGCAGGCGAAGCTAGCGGCGGCTTCTGCTCGTCGGTCGACTGGTCTCCGTTCATCTTCTAGGCTTCGATGGGTCGCTCCTTATATACTCGTATCGTGGTATAGATGTCCGGGCGGGGGGAAAGGCTGTATGAAACACGACGACCGCAATGACTTTGTATCCGTGCAGCGAGCAACGACACAATCGTATGACGTTTCTTTGATCGCGCTCGGCTTCTTGATGCTGATTCAATAATAATGTGTACTTTCGGTCGCTCTCAATCGAGTATGTAGCGTTCTTTGAAAGCTCCGAGTTGCGCAGAACGGGAACGGGGCTTCAAAGATACGCGGGTAGATTGCGAGATTACCAACGTCACCGCGAAGAAAGTACCCCTGATTTGTTGAACTAATTAGATAGCCGCTCGCTCAGGGCAAGTGTTGGAGAAACCGAACGGAAACAAGGGGCCGTGCGACGATAATCGGAGACGGGCAGCAAAAAAAAAAAAAAAAGGACTCTGTTGACAGGCGCGTTGGTGGGGTAGAGAAAGCAGCTTGAACAGCAAATAAAAAAGTCCCAATCTTCTATCGCAAAGAAAAGGTCAGCATCGATATCATGATCTTGTTAAAGGCTAACGCTGTATTGCAGTATGCAGAAAAAGAAAAGGAGGGCCCGTCGACGATCGCATTGATGGATGCGCCCGAATTTCTTCGTCGTCCGTGAGATGGGGTTGCGACCCGGTGCGGCTTTTGCGACCGCCCCAAAGCTGGGACTTTCATCATAGCGGGCTGCCGTGCAACATTGGCATTGGCAACCAACACACACGCACCACACACAAGACCACATCATCCATGCTTCCGGGGGTGGCGGGAGGGAGGCGACCTACAGTTACCGTGATTGCAGACGGCGATCGACAGATCCAGGGACAGAGGACGAGATAGATGGAAGGAAGCAAACGTGCCAGAAAATAATAAGCAAAAGGAAAAAAGACAAGATAGTTGCAAGAGACGTGCGGGAGAAAGAAAAGAAGAAATTGAAGGCAGCAAGCAAGCTGCTCTATATTGGATGTAAGGTAAAGTAGGTTCGGATGGAAGATGGCAAAATCGGTTGGGAGGGTCGAGGATCACTCAGGCTGGCGGGCAGTGCAGTCAAGCTTGAGTCGAGAATGCTGATGCTAAAGCTTCCATGGCCGCACTACTAGGTAGTAGTACTACTTATTATTATTACCTTTATTGAAGTTACCACCTTACAACTCCTGTACTTAATAATGACCTCGACTCACTTAGCAGTCTCACGGCGGATTATGCGGCGGTACCTGCCCAGCTTTTCAGAGCTGAAGGACCGCCTGAAAGACAGCACCGTGACTGGCGGGAGCGCTGATGGGAGCACTGTAAGGTCCCCCACTTTTTGCAGATTTGGCGATCGTTCTGATGTCATGCTACCGAATTGCCGGTCGTATTATTGCCTTCCAATTCCCAATGCCATGCAGGATCCAGACTCCAGAATGAGATAATGGATGCCCAAAGGCCACACAGCCCGCAACCCGATGCCTGTCTGTCCTATGCCGGCATCCTGCATGTAGGATTTGACCTAGAAAGGAAAAGCCGAGCGTACATATATGACTCTAAACAAGATTTGGGTAATTATTCTTTTATAAAATTGTAAAATTTGGCGCTGACGGCCCCGCTGAATCTGGATGCCTCGAGTCATGCCCGAATCCTAAACCTTGAAGGAGAAAGGCACTCACTATAATAACAAAGTACGTGTTCACATGCTTGAACCACATCTGATTGACAGTCTTACAAAAAAAAAGAGACGAGGATGTCACAATCGAAGTACGAGAGAACAAGTGCAATAATAAGCTTCAGTTGTTATCTCCTCTCACTTTGTAGGAGCTCATCAGAACAGAGCTATAAGCAATGCAAGCAAAACCTCTGACCCGTATCATACGCCTATGAACGCCTTGTCGAGTTCGAATACCATGTACACGAGAGTAGAGACCAAAAGTCTACACTCATCCAGCCCTCTTCTTATTCTTCTGTGTCATCTTGCGGAAAGCCTCCATGCCACCGGCACCCAGTGGTCGGTGATCGGAGCCCCTGGTACCGTCGAACGTACTCCGCGGGGCGATTGTGTAGCTTGAAGGTAGACCAGCCATGCGAGCACGGTTATTACCGCCAGCAGGGGCCAGAATACGCTCCCTCTCAGCCTCTTGAGAGGACTGAGCGGGCCGCTGTGTGAGGCTGAACTGCGAGCCAGCCTTCTGCCGTTGAGCCATCTTCGCAGCTCTGTGTTGACGTTAGCAAATGTGTGGTCCCAAGTGTAAAAGGAAATGGTCAGAAGAACGTACTGGTAGTCAAAGTCACGCGTCTCGATCTGGCGCTTCTTGTAGTCATCAGTTCGCTTCAGGATCGGTCGACTCCATTCTCCCAACAGCCTCTCCGCCATGCGCTTGATGCTAGGTTCCGGCTTCTTGCTGCGAGTATAGAACAACACAACCTTGCCAATGCCACTGCTCAACAACGCCTCCTTCTCGATATTGAGCTTCGTAAGCGCCATAAAGATGTCCCGCTGGATGTTATACGCAGGGAGGGATCCGTCGTTGAGGGGTTCGAGGAAGAACTTGACGTGTTGAAGGAAGTTGGTGTCTGGATCCAAGACAGCATGTTGCACATTGTTGCGGTTAAGAATGGCGGTAACGTCGGGGAGAAGTTTCAGCTTGTGTAGAGCTGGTTGTCCGTTTTCGCGAGCTTCGTTGTCGGCCTGGCAAGCTTGCTCCATCTGGATCTTGAGGTCGGCTAAAAGGTCATCAATCTCGTCTTCAAGGTCCTGTCATGATTGTCAGCGGTATGGCCAAAATTCAAAGAATTTCAATGCATACAATTTCGTCCTTCTTCCTGCGACGAGGGCCGCTAGGCTTCTTGATGGCCGCATCCAGAGCGCGATCGATAGCTCGCTTGCGCTTCTCCTCAGGACTAAGCTCCTCCTCATTCTCCTGCTCTGGGGTCGCGGCCTTCTGTTTGCGTGGCTTCTCTCCATCAGCCGCTGCGCGCCTAGCTCTCCGCGGCTTGCGCGCACTGCCATCATCACCATCTTCATCTCCCATCACCACATCATCATCCTTGTCTCTCCGCTTCTTCTCGCGTCGGCCCTCTCGAGGTTTCTTAGCCGTCTCACCGTCCGCTCGCTTTCGCTTAGTTGCTTTCAGGGTGCGCGCGACATCCTCGTCAATGTCGACTGGGCGGTTCTCGATGTTGGCCGCCTCTGGGTCGTAGTCTTCGATCAAGTCCTCATCCACTTCTGACAGGGCATCAGAATCTCGGTCGGAGTCGGCAGCGGCCAGCTCCTCCTCATACTCCTTCTCCTGGCCATCGTTGACGGGCTCGTTGCCGGGGGAGGCGGCGGGAGAACCGGCGTCGGACATTTTGATCGGAAGCCAAAATCCAGGCTAAGTTGCCTGGAGAAATCTGGCGCGCTGATAGTAACCGATTCAAGCAAACAACGATCACTTATAGATTCCCCAAGCTGTTTGATGCGGTCCGGTCCGAATAAAGGCAGAGAAGCCTGTCGTTTGTAGTGCAGATAGGTGACCTCAATTTGTGCACTGAACAATGATGGAAGTTTGAAAAGGCGTTCAGGCACATTTCTTGCTGACCTAATCAAGGCGGCTCACACGCCTGCAGCAGTGCAGATGCCAACGAGTGGAAGGACCCACTTAAAGCTAGAGCTCCATCGCCCAAACCGCAATCGCAATGTTTGTTTACAGGCCACGGCCACTGCCAAGTTAGACCCAGCGGTTGCTATCCACTGCACTGCACCTCATACCTTAATTGTCTTCCATTTGCATTAAACTGTCGACTGGCCCGCCGGGACCCTGACAACGAACTGCGAACCACATATACTCTGGCTTAAATATTGAACCACTCGAGCAAGTTAAGATTTAATGCCAGAGCCACTTTACGTCTTCGTCCTTGTTCTTTGATGCGCCATGAATAATTTCCGAACCTATGAGGGTCCCATGGACTGGGAGTATCAAAGCAGAGGTCCCGTTGATCCCACCAGTCCTTTTGCGCAAGCCGCTTCGTACGGCGGGCTGCAGAACGGTAAGTTAAGATGATGCTTACAGACGCTGGGCTCAGCTGCTAATCATGCTCTTCTCACATAGGCTTCGCCTCTCCCTCAAAAGGAAGCGCTTCATCACGACCAAACCCCTTCGCAACCCCTTCCAAGTCACAACCTCCTAAACCTTTGTTCACACCACAGCAGCAGTCGTCCGCCAAACCAAATGGTCCTCGATTCCGGAATCCCGCCTTCACCACACCACGGAAACCATTCGACGAAGTGGTGCTATCCGAGGCTTCTGGTGCAGAAGAGAGCCCGCAACACGGGGAAGCATCAGACTTTCCGAACGATACGCCCGAGACAGATCGCGACGTCAACATGGGAGGGACTATAACGCCCACCAAGGTGGACAAGGCGTATCGGTATCAAAAGAATGGGGTGTCTTCGAGGAAACACATGTCTGGTAAAGGCGAGATCAGGTCCCGTCACGACCTTGACATATCTGGAGTCACGCGGCGGAAGAAGATGCACCATGAGAGGGACCACAGGAGACCGAATTCTCAAGACACTGATGACGATTCGGACGCGAGTTATGCCGGTCGCTACCGATCTCGACACAAGGCCGAGAGAAGCCAGCCCCCGCGTGGCGGCATGATTGGATCAATGTTCCACATGATGGAGGAGCACCACAACGCGCCGGAAAACTTACGACGCTGGATTCAACTGGGGATCAATGTGTTTCTCGGCGGCACATTTTGCGCTGTTGTCATCTCCATCATGCAAACAATACGCTCCGACATTCGGGCCGTGAATGAAGGGGCTCGCCAGGAGATCCGGGCAAAGATGGCAGTGTGTCAGGATCAGTATACGAGCAACGGGTGCGACACAACAGATGCGCCAGCGTTCAAGGCGCTGTGTAGTGAATGGTACGACTGCATGATGCAGGACCCCGAATCTATCGTGCGGGTCCGGGCCACCATGGCCGAAGCTGCCAATATTATGAATGATTTCTTTGGCAATTTGAACCTCAAGGCATGGGTAAGTCTGAAACCTCTGTTTCCACGGGAATCCCATATCGCAGTCATAGCTAACAAACATGATACAGGGAGCCTTCTTAGGCATTCTACTCATTATGGTCTTTGCCAACAACATCTCGGGACCAAAGACCTCTACAAGAGCGTCAACGCCAGCTGCCGCGCCGCAGCCTTCGGGCCAAGCACATGGAGCCCCGGCGCCACATCAAAGCCAGGGCGATGTGATGTGGATTCCGGTGCAAACTCCGAGGACCCGGCGTCAGGCCTACTTGGCGGATGACACCGACACGGATGGCTCACCGCCGAAATCACAGAGATATCTTTCCTATGACAAAGCCATGCGAGGCAGCCCCAGCAAGCGCGACCGCTCCATGAGCCCTGTCAAATATAACCGCAGTCCGAGGAAGGACTTTTTCTCATGAGTCCAAGCTCTAGTCTCAACGACAGATCAGATTTACTATGTATTAGGGGGAAAGGGTGGTTGATTGAAGTTTACATCATGTCTGGATTACGGTGTTGGCGTTTGTTTGTCCGGCTTGGATGATTCATCGGGTGTTGGGAAACTACGAGGTACAATCATTGGTGTCAGTATGGTGGCACAGAACAAGCGCTTTCTTACAGCTAGAGGTTCGGAAATGAATGAAATGTCCTTGTACTCGTGGATGATGATCAAATCCTACTTCAGCGGCCAAAGTATTCTCAGTGATATTGATGAGGTTCGTAAATACTTAGTAGTACTAGTATCCCCCTAGAGACGTCACTACAAATGGTGTAGGAATGGGGCGGCTCCGTCGATAAGATAAGCTTGTCCGCAGCGTCAACTTTCCGTTCCGATTCATTGAAATCACTGAGGTGTTAAAAAGGACGAGTATTTTTCACTGTAAAAAGATTACAGCAGTTGGAAGCCACTAATGCAGTTGGAAGCCACCGCGGTCATCTGTATTAAGCCGTTGCAAGGACGCATTCGGCACTGTGGGGGCGCCAAAATGGACGGCTATAATAGGTGGTGTTAGCAGTGAAGACTCATGCTATTACCTTAGTGCCACAATTAAGTTAATAGTTATAGTAGTAAGTAGTAATAGTACTATGGTAGTCCTACTGGCACCGCCAATTGGTAAAGAAAGGCAAGACTGAGGTAAGCTTCCGCCGTCGTCATCTATCAGGATCCGACCTCTGCCCACCCCACTACGTAGTGCGAGGAGCTTCCTCCGTTCCGTCGAGTCCAAGCTGAGCCTGAGCCTGAACCTGAACCTGAATCTGCCATCTACACACACACACACACACACACACACACACACACACACATACAACAACAGGTTACGAGTACAACCAAACGCTGGGGATCAACTGACCATCCATCCATCCATCTCTACAACTCACGGGCTCATGCTTGGCTCGGCAACCACCGCAAGTGGACAACTTGAAGGCTTCCCTTCCCGAGCCCGCGGAATCTCCACATCCTCCGCCTAGTTCGGTCGTCTGGAGACAGGTTGGAAAGAACTGGAGTATCGGCTCTCATTTCTGGCCTGTGTCCGCCGATCGAATCGCACGAATCGCATACAAACTAGTAGTAGCGCACTAACCATCTGATCCAAGCTACTATTAAGTATTCTTACGAGTACCTTACCTTACTTGCTATTCCGCACTAGCAACCTGTATTATTACCACATGCCAGCCAGCCTTCCCGTATGGAAAACAGCTCTCCAGCTCGCTGCCCAACTCCCAATTGACAGACCTACGTCCCACTCGCACGTCTCAGAGCTCATCGACTGGCGAACGGCCCGCCAGGTACGACCATTTCACGTCTGCTCAGGCGTGGGTGGACAAGGCTGAGTCTTGCGTCGATTAAAAAAAAAAAAAAAAAAAAAAAAAAAAAAAGGGGATGTGAGCGGGCGGTTCGGACGAAGAATCTTCACGCTAGCACAATTTCGCCTAATTGAAGCGATCTCGAGCATTGCTTCGCGCCGAGGGGGAGAAAAAAGAAACTACATCAATGCTTAGGTGCCGCGCTCCGCACCGTTCGCGCCCGATCCAGAATCGATTTCCCGAACCCACTTCTTCGCCTCCTCGATTCCGACGCGCCTAGTTGTCTCTTTCGACTTCAACTCTTTACCAGCACCGATACCAACATCCAAAACCATCTCCGAAGATAGGTACGACTTTCGTTCACTGGGAAGGACGCTCTCCCGAGACCATCGATTGCCCAAACCGTGGTAGCGTGCAGCATGTTGCAATATAAGGTAGCCAAATACAGACAGTTAGAAGCGCCTTGATCTCGAACCCATCCCCCGTACGACAAAGATATACTCGCCCCTTTCCTTTCGATCAGGACGGACAGCAGCGGCGAGCTATACAGTATCCGAGCCCCATTGTGAGCGATCTTACGAACACCTACTCGCAACCATGGAGATGGACGAGGATACCAGCCGGAGCCACACTCCTTCGGGTCCCAACCACTCCAGCACTGGAAATACACCCCAAGGTCAGTCGAATTCTGGCAACTCGGGAACGCCCACGCATAGCCAGCCCACACCGACACCCACCATATCCTCCACCGCGTCCGGTCCGACTGCGCAAAGCCAGACAACCAGTAATGTACAGAATGCGAAACGCAGGCGTGGGCTGGGGATAGTAACCCCCAATGCCTGTACGGAATGCCGCAAAAAGCGCGCCAAGGTACGTTGATGATGCCCACCAGAGCGATCAGGCCTCTCGCTCAGCCTCTAAGCTTTCTCCAAGTTACCCTTACTAACTATTGTCATTTTAAAAGTGCGACGGGCAAAAGCCCTGCGGTCGGTGCAAGGCGCAGAAGGATGTTGAATGTGTCTACGAAGTTCCCGTCCGCCAATCGAAAGAGAACCTACGGACGGAGATTGAGAACCTGCGCTACTTCCAGCGCTCCACGAAGAGTGTGCTCTCGGGTCTTATGCGACCAGAGCTCTGGGAGGAAGTGTTGGAACGAATACGCCAAGGTCAAACTGTTGGTGCCATTTCAGAATGGCTGGGCGAAATGCCAGTTGGTGGTGATGCCGTCCCTCCAATGTCACGCCCCAACGACCCGAACATGGCTCCAGGAGCTGGCCTGGGGGCTATGCCAGGTTTCGGACGACCTGGCGCGGGTCCTGGACCTGGAAGCTTGAGCGCCATGAGCATGGGATCTGCTGGGCTCTCTGGACCGCCAATGCGCGACGACATGGGCTACCGGAGCCCGTGGAGCTTCCCAGGGCAAGGCCAGACCGAATCGAATCGAAGCGGCTCAGGGCCCGAACCGATGAATTGGGTGCCCGGCATCTCCGGTCCGCCGCAGTCCCAGGTTGGTATCTGGGGGGACCGCATGCGGCGCCAGGACTTCCCGACGAGCATGCCCCGATTCCGGGGACTCGAGCAGGTTCTCTCGCCCCTTGAAGAACCTGAAGGGAAATCTCCAGCCAGTCGCTGGACGGCCATCACCGACGATATCAATTTGGTGCAACATTTGCTGGCGCTGTACTTTTGCTGGGAGTACCCCACTTTTGCATCCCTCAGCAAGGAGCATTTCCTCCGGGACTTCCGCGACGGACGCCACCGTTTCTGCTCTCCTATTCTGGTCAACGCCTTGCTCGCCCTAGGATGTCGCTTCTCAACTCAGCCCATGACTCGGGCTAATCCTAGCGATCCCTACTCTTCTGGTGATCACTTCTTCAAGGAGTGCCAGCGGCTCTTTTACCAGGAGACCGATCACCACTCTTTGACTACAATTCAAGCCCTTGGGATCATGTCCATTCGGGAAGCTAGTTGCGGTCGAGATTCGGAGAGTTGGTTTTATGCTGGGCAAAGTATACGGCTGGCCATCGAGATGGGCCTACATCGAATTGCGGATGAAGGAGATGAAGATGAGATAGCTGTGCAAGCCGCCACGTTCTGGGGTGCCTTTGCATTGGATCAGTAAGCTCGCAGATCATCCCCATTCTGTACCACGACTGATGGAGAGTCACTAACATGGATGCAGTGCATGGTCGTTGGCCACAGGATCTCTGCCACAATGTTCAGCATTTCCACATCTTCCAGCTAAACCCGCTATTATTGATGACATTGAGGCATCATTATGGGTTCCCTATACTGATGATGGTAAGACCCCTCTCTCATTACAGGCTGTTTATACGTTGTCTAATACGACTTTAGGCGCACCACTGCAGCGATCCTGTGAACAACCCTCCAACGTGCACTCTGTGTACAAATGCTTCTGCGAACTGAGCGAGCTTGTTCATGAGTCGTTGTATATTTTACATTCTCCGGGGAGGCCCCTCACAGCCAGGGATCTCTTGGCCATCTATACCCAATACCTCAACTGGTATGACCGGATACCCGAGGTCCTGCGACTAGGTCACAACTTTACCCCAGCTGTCCTCTTCGCCCAGTAAGACTTAATTGCATTCAAAATGCTGCATCAAATCAAGCGGGAATTCGTAGCTAACCTTGGGAACAGCATGTACTATCACTTTGCCATCCTCCTCCTCTTCCGGCCATTGATCAAGTTAAGAATCTTGGGTTCCAATGTGAACCCCCGCGATGTGTGTTGCCAAGCTGCAGATGCCATCCAGGGCCTGCTTCGCTCTTATTCACAGCTATATACTTTGCGTCGGACACCGTCCTTTGTGCCATATTTTGTATTAACATCAGCCATTATGCACCTAGCCATCGGCGCCGCATCCATCCCTGGCGATACCGCATCTACCATGGAGGCAGCAGCGAAGATGGATCCTCGAGTATCAGCATCCCTGAAGCAAGGAATCTCTGACCTCGCAGAAATGGCGCCATGCCACCACTTCGCCGAGCAAGCCTTAAATATCTTACGCTACCTTGTCAAGAAATGGAATATCGACGTCGACGTCGACAACGGCAAGTCGCCACCGGAGGACTTTGACAAGCTCGTCAAGCCTTACACCAGCAGCCTAAACTTCTTCGCACCCAATGTCCAAGAAAGCGATTACCTGTGTGATTGGGGCCCTTCCCGCTCAAAACGTACGAAGCGTGAGACCACAACAAAAGAAACAGGAGATAATATAGAGAACCCGCTATTCTGGCCATTCCCTATGCAGGGCAAGCCACTTATCCCGTCGGGCAAGGAGTTGGAGCAGGCCGGGTTCGAACTTATACATCCCGAGTAGGGCAACGGTGTACTGATCAGCGATGGCTATTACCCCGATCTTTTGAGATGTTTTCCTGGAATGAAATACGCAAGGATTGGAACTAGGGCTAACGGCCGGCGGACGGTTCAGGTGTTTCGGGAGGGCAAGACGACGCATTATATCGGGACGGCTGGCTTCGTAGGAGTATGACGGATTGAGATGATACCCAGTGGTTTATCCCCCACCAGCCGACGGTCCAGCCAACAGAGAGCAAAAGAGCAAGGGGCTTGATAGCAAGTACAAGCGACCTTGATACAAGGGAGGTAATATGCAGGGTGTTGACCGGATGAATGGTCTACTGTGCCTGAGCTTCTGGAACTTTGATTCACGTGGGTAGCATTCTCTAGGAGACGATGCCTGTATATGGTAATAATACCTAAGAAACAAAGAAGACCAGAATTATTTTCGAACTTTGATCTTGCATAGATTATGTTGTGACCTATCTTGTACCATGTTTATCACATGGGGTACCACAAGGCTCCCAGCAGGTACTACCAGGAACCCACGCTAATCAGCAGATAGTGTATAGAGGCAATATAGATAAAAGCAACATGAAAGTGAACATGTTCCTAAGACAGCGCCTATTAAGAGGTGTTTTTTTTTTGTTTTTTTTTTCAAGTCTTTCTTGATAACCAGTAGTAGTGTATCGGCCTAGGGCATACCTAGAGAATACACTATGGCGACTGACATGTCACTCACATTTAACACTTACGGTCATCGATAAAATGACAGTGTGTGAGCTACATGTGTGATCCGCACCGTTGCTGGTGATGATAATAGCAACCAAGCCCATGATACAACACAAAAGAATAAAACCAAAATCCGCTAGGCAACTAGAATCGAACGCCAACATACAAAGTTACTACGAGCATTTCCGAGCATTTCATACCTTGCAAACCCATACAAGTCAAGTTCTTGTTAAATACGTAGGGTAGCTAATCATCACCAGCTGCACACCAACGACGTCAGTGCGCGCCAGCCAGCTCTAGTCTAGCATGTGCCTCGGCTAGCATAACCAAAAGCTACCTAGCTCCAGTAATCCTTACCGAAACCAAACCACATCATCCCATCCAGCCTCCAAACCCTCGCGTCACACTCCTTTCATACCATCCAAATCTTCTACTGATTTCCCCCCCTTCTTCTTATCCCCTTCACGGAAATGCTTCGCGCGTAAGGGTCTCACTTGCCTATAATACACGTCCTCGTTGCACCCGCGACTTGATTGATCGCGCGGCGGGTTAGTCCACCTCGGATCGCAGCCGGGGGCCTCACCAAACCCATCAATCGCCCGCAACCATGCCCTCGCCATCCGTCATGTCCAAACCCACCAGCGCCGCGGCGGCGCGTCCATCGCGCCCAAGTCTCAGCCAGATCCTCGCGCTCCCTCCGCAGTTGCTAGCCAAGTACGAGGAGTTTATCACCAAGAATGCCGGCCAGGTGTCGCAGATTGAAAGCGCCCTTCGGAGCTTAACCTACATTATTCCCGGTACGCACACCCATACTCTTCAACATCTGCTTCCTCAAGGGCGGGGCAACAGCTACGAAAAAGGGGGACACGGTGAAGCTAACTTTGAGAGAAATGTAGGCCGCTTCCGAGATGCCGAAATCGCCTCTGAGTCTATCCACTCCGGCGTACAACTCCTCTCCCTCTACCACGACAACCTCCTTACCCGCGCCATTACTCGCCTCCCCCTCGCCCCCATGCCGTCCGCCCACGCCCGCTACACCCGCTTCTGGAGCCAGAAATCAAAACTCTACCGTCGCGTAGCCATGCTCCTCCAAATGGTCGTCTACACAGAACTACTCTGTGAAATGACAGCCAAGCGGCGAGGCGGGGAGAAGACTAGGTGGAGGGTTGTGGTATTGTTGGAGGGGATCAAGGCGATTTGTAGGCTGTTGTTGATGAGGATCACAAGGTCAAGGCCGTTGGTTACGCCAGCGTTGCCGGAGAGGGAGCCTATTCCAGAAGATGCGGCAGCGGATGGGTCGGAGCTTGACGAGGATGGGTCGAAGAGTGAGAGCGAGCTAATGGACGACATTGATCCGAACCGGTCCGAGGAAGAAGCTACAGCAGCAGCTCTTCTCATGCAGAACAACGAACCGCCTAAACCGCCTCATGAGCGCGAGTGGAAGATGCCTAGGACAGGCATGAGTCTGCCCTCCCTCCCAGACTCCAGCGATATCAGCTCTTACTTGCTGGGACGTGTACTCACAGCCGACGACATCAAGCCGGCAACCAAACTGCTCAACCAGCTTCAAGGAAGCGGCCAGGCTGCCGAGATTCTGCACATATTGTCCCCGCTCATCTACGCCTCTGCCCTTGCGAGCAGCAAAGACCGCAAGTCATGGGCACCATGGCTTGTGGGCTTAACCGTCGAGTACGCTGCAAGGCAGCTCCGCGATCGCAGCTTGCGCACCACAGCGCTGGAGCGTGAGGAGTGGGATAAGCGCGGATGGGCCATGGGCTGGTGGATGATGCGTGGAGCGGCGTACGAGAATGTCACCAAGGGCATGGTTCGCGGCGTGACCAAGAGGATGCCCAGCTTCATCGGCGGCATCCTCGAGGACTACGAGTACCTATGGGAGAACTACTACTTCAGCACGAGTGCTTAAACCGGAGGGAGGCAGTTGAGGGTACCTTGATTCGCAACATATTGGGCACAGAGGTTTGAAGTCCGCCTCAAGCTCTGGGGTAGATGTCCTGCGAATTCGTCCTGCTTCAAGGAGCCGAGGTCGTGGGAACTGAAAGTGATTGTCCAGCAAAGCCACGGAAAGCCATCTTGAACGGATCAGGGAGGCTCCAAACTCCTGCGCTATGAATCCTCAAGACGTAACCAGACACTTTTTCATAAAGGCGCCGGCGCACAACCCAGCCCGTTGACGGTAGACTCAGAGCGATTCCCAGGCTCGCGGGTCTTCAGTCTGGCTCCCCCCCTCTGGAGACTCGTATCGCGCCGCAGCATTTTAGGCTATTGAGGCTATGGATATGTGTTATCGACTCAACCTGAAACAGCCTATTCATGGTGATCACTTTGGATCGATTGTTTCATCGTTAGGGGTTTTTTTTTGCCTAGTCCCCATGGGGTCACGAGCTCAACATCATCGCAGCGCATTGTTAAGCCCTTTGATGTTTGGCTAGGGGACTAGCTCTGCCCATCATTCATGCATATTATTTTTGGCATAGAACGAGTGGGAAACCTATCTTTACACATCGGGACTTTTGAACCAGGCGATCGATGGTGGGAACAATTGCATATCAGAGTCCCCTCGACGGACTAATGGACCAGAGAATAACCGTCTGGCCTACCCTTCGGCAGCAATGCCTATTCTCAGTATCCAGTCCTGCACAGCGGCGGATCACGCTGCAGGAACCCAGAATGCTTTCCGGGGAGCATGGAACATTCTTTCCTGCCCCTCCCTTCCTCCCTTGTCTGGACAACGGATGGCCTGACAGCTCAACTATCGTGAGACGCTTACGTGGTATTAGGGGGTAGGCCAAGCCCACTCTACACGACCCAACCAACCGAAGCACTCTATCCGGCTCCTGGCCGATTGGTTGTGTCTGTGGGCTTTTTTTTTTCTTTTTCTTTTTCTACATTGCCCTTGGATAGGGGGGAAAGCAACATCGGATGATATGGATGATGAGCGTCGGGATTGCCTAAAAGGCCCAATCCAGTAATAACTGCTATATACTACTTATTAATACCATATCAACGTGTACACCCAGATCAATCAAATCTTCATTTTGTATGAACCGCGGTAGCACCATGATGGATGCGACCAGCTCAATGGCTAGTAGGTGGCATTGGATACTTAGGTTGTATTAAATTAACGGCAGTTGTACATTACCATTTATAATATACTTGTATGTTGCATATTGCTGCAAGCCTTTAAGTGTGAATCGTTTGATCAGCCAGCTTCGAACATCATCATTCACTCCCAGCTTCAGCCCCCTGGACCGAATTGGCTGGGTTCGTCGGGGAGAATGCGACATGAGGAAAAACAGGCACTGCCTCCTGTGTTGACAACCAGATGCCGAGCCACATTCGACCAATCAAGAAATGCGGCCGAATTTGCCAGCTGCAGGTCCAACTCAGAATGGACAAAGCCATCAGGGGTCCAAGGGGAGCGCTGTTGTCTTATCTCCATCCCGCCGGTAAACTTGAGAGCGACGGGGCGGGCCTACCCAAGAGACCGACATGCTGCGTGTAATATCAACATGGAGAAAAAAAAAACATTCTGGCGTCATTCTCACTTTTTGTCGTGGCTCTAGCAACCCTAGTACACTACATAAGTGCAATGTGGGAAAGGTAAGATCCCTATTCATCGCTCGGCTGGCTGATAACGCCGGACGCCCATGTGTTGGCCCGCACTCAGCTGCAATCGTACATCCGAGCCAGCGCGTGGAACCTGTTGATCATCAGGCAGGGATGCTGAGGATTAATGGCGCCCATTAAGATCAGTAATATCTTGCTGCTGTTGTTATTAGCGCAGCTCAGTCGAGCCTGCTTTGAAAACTGCTGTTGGTGCGGCAGAACTTTGAAACTTATGTTGATTCTTTCCTCTTTCAGTCCTTTCTATAAGTGCTAGTATTGCATGGTGTCTCTGAGCCGGGCGGCGTTGGCGGCCATGCGCGCCTCGGTATGTTGGCCCCAGGGCTAAGGACGGGAAAGTTTTGTCCGCCCGACGGCTCGTCCTTGAGCGGTTTTAGGCAGAGTGTAAGTTGGTCTTTGCATGTATTTTACCCACCTAGAGAGGTGCGACGCCGACCGCCGCAGATATTCGTATTGTACCCTTTCGGTCTGATGTTTTCTTCTTTCTTCATTATCGTGTTTCGAAACGCTCCCAACTTCCGCATAAAGCGAAGCCGAAGAGGGAAAAAATGTTGTTTCCTTGTAGCCCGTCGCAGATTATGCAGTCCATCACACAGCACACCGCACGCAGGGTCCAACTTCTCACACGCCAGAGGAGATCATAGACGCGCCGAAGCTTGCAAAAGACCAGAATGGTCTGCACCACGGGCGTTTCAGGTCGGGCTTCTGATACGCCGGGGGGAGCTGTACCTGCAGAAAGTAGGTACCATCGTGTCTTCACTGCTTTCCTCGCCCGATGAAGCTGTCAAACGCATGGCGGCAAGGTTTGACTGGGTGGCTGGGTCTCAACCACATGGGAAACACTTTAGGCAAAGATCGAGAAGAAAAATCCAGGATCCTCGAGAGAGACGTCTGTGACCATTGGGCAGTCCATCCAGGGCTGTTCAAAGAAGGACTTGGATTGGTCCTCTCGGATTCCTTCCCCAGCACTATGGGTACGCGTGTACCGAGCAAGGCTGGCAACGCCTTGGCATCTACTGCTGTACATCATCTACGGAGTAGAAGGATGAGAAATGTTAGGCCATTCCGGAAAAATGACCCCATTTCGGGATGGCCTCGACTGCATAAAGTCAGCTCGTGCGTGGCTTATGTTGAGCCAACCACATGTGTGCTGCCCTACGCTACTCTAAGTACCAAGTGACGTGATTGAAGACTGCGAACTTCGTCAATAAGAGGCCCGTAGGGCGTCCTAAACATGGGTTGCAAAGATTGTATTAGCCCTGAAATGACAGCTGGAGGGTTTGGTAGCCAAGGCCTCGTGGATGCTGTTCCTTTAAAGATTCGCGTACCGAGGTAGCTTGTTTAATAGAAGTAGCTGCCATGCAATACAGAAATTGCTGCTGGCAGAGCTGTCAGCCTGTCACTTTCGTTGCTATAATAACTCTATTAATATCAGACGTCACTTTCGGCGATCCCATTGGTCCCAAGCTGCTGGTGATAATGAAAATAACCAATGTCGACAAAGGGTTCTTCGGAAGTCTGGAATTCGCAGATTGGGTTAAAGCTCGCGGCTATATCTGCTAGGTTCCTCGTCTCTGAGCGGAGCTTGACATGAGTACGGGTATTAATAACCTCGTATAGCAGTTTATGTTATCGTCGTTGCATGGGTACGGTATGTACTCTGGACCCAGCATAATTTGTACATATTTGCAAGGCACAGCAGCCACCGACCGGGGCGGTTGAGACAAGCACCTTGTCTCCTCTGTCGTTCTTCCATGATCGGTTTCGAGAAGAATTTGCGCCGATGGGTGGCTTATCCAACCATCCGACTATCTTCGGGGTGTGGCTGCCTGGCTGTGGGCAAGAGATCTAGACTAGGCATGCTGCTGCACGACTCGTAGCGCGCATAAGTCCTAGAATCGGGATCAGAAGCAGGATTAGGAGCAGAGCAGAGCAAAGCAGCATCCTGCTCGTCTTTGTTCGTGTCATCATGCATCAGCCTCTCGGTTCCCTGCCGCTTGGCGAGCTCTTCTCGGCTTTCCAGCGCTTTACTTTTGCGGGAAACCGTGCCACCCACATCCGCTCTCCTGGCGCCTTGGGCTTTTCCCCTGATCCACACAGAGCTTCGAACTCTGCCCCGCTGCAGCGGGCTTCGCCCAGACAAGGATGGGAGTCAGGGATCAGGTCTGTTTTGTTCTGTTATGCTGAGTTGCTGACGGATGTGCACAATAATATGTGCTCACATTTATCGCCGGCACATTCGGTAGTTAATAATTCAGGTTCCTACTTGTACTATTTAAGCACCTGTATTATTAGCACTGGTAGCGAGGGCCCCAGAATTATGAAAGTGGTGGAGTTCGCAACAGATTGTTGGGCCACTGACTGATGTTGACGCCCGCTTATTACCTTTCATCATTTTGTGTAGTAATTATCCCAAATATCGTGTAATTGTACTGTACGCAGCTCGCTCGCACGGGCTGGGGATTCGTCTGCTCCTCGTCGCTGTTGGTGTCTCTAGTGTGTATGATGCCCCTGATGTCTAGCGTCATGTTCCACACATATTTCCTGATCTGGTTTGCTCGGAGGATGCACGAGCTGGATGCTGGAAGCTTACGGGGGGGGCGGAGCTGTATTCGTGCGAAAGCTCGTGCGTGTCGATTCGTGCATCCGCGCTGGCACACAATGGAGCAGTTGCTTCCAGCGAGAGCGAGCCCGTGGCGCTTGTACCTTAACACAGCAGACTAGCATCATAGACTGTCTCGTAGTGGAAGATGAGGAGTCACCCGTGAGATGGTGCGTATTACGAGCAGCGACTAGCAGCGAGTTAGCATGAGCACTCCAAGCTTAGCCGCTTGCACCGCCGCCCCCCTTTCCGATTGCTGGGCGTCGCCCATTGATTGCCGAGAAGCACGGAGATACCGTAATACGCCATATTCGCAATGTACGAGTACTCCGACTGGGCCATGCTCATATCATGCCGATACTCATTGCTGGTGGACTCGCGGGTGATTGTCGTTGATGCTGCTGATCTTTGTTGGTGATAATACGAAGATTACTCATGCATACAAAAGAAATGCTAACAATTACTAGTAGTGCAAGTAGAAAATGTGCTACTATTATGAGCTCACAATTTCCCCATCTCCATCCAATCTCACTTGGGCTATAAGCTCTGCCCATGTAGTGAGGGGGGGCCTGGGAAAGGCGCCTGGGAAAGGTGCCTGGGAGGTGCCTGGGGAGGTACCTGGGCTGGTACCTGGATTGTTCCTGCTTGTTCCTGGCTGGTTCCTGCTGGTTCCTGGATGGCTACGATTGTGTTGGACAGGGGTCCGTGGGTGCCCTTTCCCATTTTAGATTGAGCTGAATTAAGCAACGCTGCGCAGGCGCAGGCGCAATGGCAACACTGGCTCCGCACTTGCCAGCACTTTCCCACACTCAATGCGAATAGGTACTGCCACTTGCCCAGCGCTTTCTTCTGCACTTCCGCTGCATGCTAGGAGCTCCTGCCGCGGACCCCTGTCGCCCCAAATCTCTAGGCAGGTACCGATATACCTTACTTGTACCCTCTCCGTCCCACGCTCTTTCCACTGCTCGTGCTCTCAAGCCGCTCTTGCTTTGCTGTGCTCGTCCTCTCCTACCTATCCTCTCAACCTGAGTCTCGACTGCATCGGGCTGCTCCTTCCTCTGGCTACGGTCTTTCCACGGGAATTGTGTCACGACAAAGAAGGTACGAGCGAGCAAGAGCACCTGACGACTCGAAAGGACGACTCGGAGCTGCCAGTGGTATAATCCAGGTTCTCAGCAGTAATACGTGCGGTACCTTGCCTTACCTTGTACGAGTACGAGTACCCCAGGTTGTACCTTACAGTACTTCACTTTATGGTCCGTCACGGTAAATCTCGTAATACCTGACTGAGTCCCTGGTCGTTCGTTCGTTCTTTCCTCATCCCCATTTGGTTAGGGCGGCAGTAGTAGTAGTACTACTTACTACTCGTACCTTACTGCTAAGGTATTGCCTTCTGGCCCTCCCAATCCATTTTCACTCGCTTCGTCCTTCGCTTCGTTTCTCTCACCGTCGTCGTCGTCGTCGTTGGGTCCCGCCGACGCTCACCTGAACTGCTTCAGCGTTGACGTTGCCGTTCCTCTCGCTATCGGCTTCGATCCTATCGCTTGCGGATTCGTCCATTCGTTTCTCTTGTCTATACCTTATTCTTATTTAGCTCCTATCCTACACCCTATTCTCGCGAGAGCGAGAGCCTAATGTGAGCCATGGACCACGGCCACAGTCAACACGGTCCATCCCCATCCCAACCGCAGCAATCGCTTCCTGGTGCCCTTCCATCGCAAGCTCAACAGCAGCAGCAGCAGCAACAACAACAACAACAGCAGCAACCTCAAGATGTCCTCGCTGCCGCCAGAAAGAACCTCCAGGTCCTCATCGACTCAGGTCTCTCCCGCGATCTGCTCCATCAGCTAGTCGACGACAGCCAAACCCTCCAGCTTGCGATCCCGTCCCAATCGTCCTTGCTCCAGTCTCAACAACAGCCTCAATCTCCTCAGCAGTCTCATCCGACTCCTCAACCTCATTCGACTGCTGTACAGGCTTCGGACATCGCACCGCATCCTCCGCCGCCCCAATGCCCGCCGCCGCCTCCTCCCACTGGTGCCCAGCTTACCGACCAGCACTCTCCTGTGCAGGAGCAGCATGCCCAACATCACCAGAACATGCAGCAACCGCCCATCGTCTCGCCTATTGGAGCCGGAACACCAACTCTCGCGAGTAGTAATGTGAAGCCCGAGCTACCATCTTCTGATGTTTCGGGCATGTGGCGTGCAGATGCTACGCCGCTCCACTGCGCCGCTCCTTCGCCCGCTCCTGGCGCACATAATCAGGATCCCGCCATGTTCGCATACCAGGCCTCCCAAGGCCAAGCAGGATTGCTTCACCGCCCTCGCATCTCCGTCTCTTCAACCAGCTCCGGCTCCTCCGGCCACGCTTCAGTCTTTTCTAACATGTCTTCGCACTCGGCAGTCTCATGGGGTTCATCTGCGTCCAACCCCCGAATGCAGGCTCCCCTGCCGCTGCCCCCGCAGCTGAACTCGCCTACCGGCGCGCCCATCATGAACGCCGGCCCCGGTGCAGCCCTCAACAAGCACAACATCTACTGGTGCACCTCCTGCGAGACCAGCTTCAAGCGCAAGTACGACTGGAAGCGCCACGAAGACGAGTTCCACGAGCGCTGGCGGAAGTACCCTTGCCCTGAGCCAGGCTGTAACCGCAGCTTCTGGGGTTCCAACTCTTTCAACCAGCACCACAAACAGTGTCACGGCTGCACTACTTGCCCCCATGCCGAGAAGGTGGTCAAGTTCCTACGCAAGCGCAAGTACTGGGCCTGTGGCTTTTGCTCTGCCCTTCACCCTGCCCGTGAGCGTCACGTTGAGCACGTGGCTAGACACTTTGAGTCTGGAATGACCAAGGGTGAGTGGATGCACTCCCGCGTTGTATATGGTCTTCTTCATCAGCCTCTTATTCACGAGGCTTGGGATGCGCTTGTGAACAGCCGGCAGTCGGAGTATGGTGGTCGACGGCCACGATTCAGCTGGCATCCAAGCAAGACGGGTCGCGCTCAAGGGTTCCTGGAGAAAGAAAACCCTGGCCAACTGCAGGATCTACTCGAGTTCTTCTCTGGTGATGAAGGGGAGGCTCAATGGATTGCCAGTGTTGCTTACGACCTGGCCGATATCGTCATGGACAATGTCCAACTGACACCGCCGCATTATCCAAACCACGGCGGTATGCCATCCTACCAGGATCCGGGCATGGCCTTCGCACCTTTGCCCTCGCACCAGCCGATGTTGCCCTCTTCGGAGCCCACTACGCAACATGCCTATGCTTCCGGTCCCGGATTCCCGAACTCGATCCTGATGTCGTCTCCTGGTTTCTCGCGCAACGCCGGCCCTTCGCCCCCCGATTCCACGACTCACTCACCTCTGGCATCTAACCACTCCCCGCACGCTCCTTCGGCTCAAGCTGGTGTGAAGCAGGAACCCAACCAGTCTGCTACACACACAGCCGAGAGTGGAGAAGCGGCCATGGACTTTGAGTACTCGCCAGCTCCCGTTGTCTTCGAAGACTGGGAGAGCATGAGCGGACAGACGATCGATGATTCGTCCCCAACTCAAGCAGTACACGGGGCCCAGTCCGGCTGGGGAATGATGCAATATTACAATGATCCGAGAGTGGCTTCATAAACGGCCAAAACATCAAATTCTTAATTCGTCTATCCGATCTAAGTCATATACTATTTCACTTTCGCATATGTCTCTTTTCCTTTAGCACGCCATTAATGTGTATATTACCAACGCCGCCCGACTCGGAGCCCTTGGATCTTGGCTCAGCCTCCACAAATCATCATTCGACCGAACAGGCTCTATCGAAGGCCAACGATATTATTACGCCTAGGGTCACTTTGCATATTTTCGTCGAATACTTCTCATTTCCATGTGTGGTGGACTTTTGAACCTTGGTACATGTGGCGCGAGGATTCAAGTCGGTTCCCGGTCGTTGATGAATCTTTTTGCCGTCTTATAATTTTTGTTCTGTCTAAAAGGAGTTTGGAGGGACCCTAATACCTATGCTTTCATCTTGATTGCCGATTTGGAACGGAACGTGGATGGAAAAAGAAACGAATGAAGAGTAGGCGGATAGAAGCGGTTTTCTGTTTTGTTTTGATGTCGTTTTCCTTGCTGTATATACGACTCGGTTGGGTTACGAACCATGACCGGGCAGATGATGCAACAGCTCCTGGCTGTTCTTTGATGTAGGATACGTGGAGGAATACATAAAACCCCTTTCCACGGGGGCTTTTGCCGACCAATCAAACTCGAGAGTCAGTGATGTCTTGTGACTGGTGCTAAGAGGTTGATTCATACTATCTATCTGTGACGCAGTGCCATTTCCCCAACTTCGGCTTCTTCGTTTCATCCAGAGACCAAGAGATCACGCGTATCCCACTCTGTGGTACCCTGCACGGCTCGCTCAACATCCCATGGGTACGCCTATCTCGGTGGAGCAGATCGATTGATACAGGGATGTTGTCTCGGTAAATCGGACGGTAGGGCTATGTAGTGCGAGGTTGTCGCGATGGCCCGCACGGGAAGAACCACGTGCGGTTGCTTCCGACTCAGGGGAGCCGAGTTCCACCTCCATCGAGGATAATTTCCAATTGGCATTTCAAAAGACCTTTTATTTTGTGCTACTGTGAGAGAGTGATCAGCTGTGAGGTGGGTTATATAACTTTCTTTAAAGCTTTGTAGGTTGTGGTGGGACATGGAGATGTGAGGAGAAGGTTGGGAGGCTGTTGGTGCTTGGGGGGGGGGGGGGGGGGGGGTCGTTTCTCACACTTATTTTTAGGGTAAGGGGGTTGGTAAAACAAAAACGTAGAGGGGCTTAGGAGTTAAAATTAAACCATTAACAATTATTAAAAAAAAAAAAACAAAAATACCC
>JAKLNE010000088.1:0-100963 GCA_022814615.1 Waltergamsia citrina | reverse complement strand
TTTTTTTTTTTTTTTGTCCTGTGTAATGTAAACGGCCCCCGCCGGGGGTTCGGGGTTCCCCCTCCCCCCCCCCCCCCCCCCCCCCCCCGCATACACATGCTGTGCGCACATTCATCAATCTCGACGAGTAAGACGTTATGCTATTAGTAGATATTCGAAAGTTACCATAACTTCATCACCACTGGCAACTCGTCAGCCGAGGCGAGGAAGCAGACGTACCAAGGCCGTTAGTTGAATTATCTGGGTCAACCAACCACCACCAAATGGGAAGCTTGAAAGCTTAGCTGATATGAATGGATGAATTACTCTACCTTATCAGTCATGAACGAAGGAGCCTGATCAGGCTACCTGTAGCGCGGGAAGACCCAAACGCGTCGCGCTTCAACAGAATGTAGAGCAGAGCTAAGGGTCCCGGTAGCCAATAATAAGGAAGCCTTTAGTAATACCACCTGAATTGCGTTGCCAGTTTAAGCCATGGCTACTAAATAAATGCCGTTGTATAGTAAACGGTGCAATACCTATTTGAAACTTCTTTTTCCCCTCGAGGTACCTATCTCCCTACCGAGGAGGAGAGGACGGTGAAAGCGTTGCAAGTGAGAGTAACTCTGAGCCTTCAGGTAAAAGGGCATAGCTCCGTGGTGCCACCCCTGCATTAATGGATGAACGGACTCTGCCAGAGAGTCTCGTGCCTCATACACATCTTCCTGGAAGGAATAATCGTCTGTGAATGTTTCAATTATTAAAATTAATTCATTCTGATCGAAAATCTACAGTGTTAGTAATTCATCGCTTGAAAAAATGCTATGTGCTTCGCTTACAATTGGCCTGGAGCTCTACAGCTGCAGCATTCGATGATTATGACTTTGAGATTAGACTAGGGGGGCGCTGTGAAGCGCTGGAGACAAGCGCTGTACGACCAACCAGAACGCTGTACTTCAGCGGACTTGCACGATTCGCATATTTTACCTTATCCATATGCTTTGTTATGGCGCGTTACTGATGTATAAAAATGATGGGTATTTATATATATAGCAGATTTATTTAGAATTATCATAAAGTAAAACAAATACCTACAATTCCTATATAAGGGCTATGTGAAGAGTTATGATAGCAGTCTACAACAAAGGTAAGTAACATCATATGGTTTACTCGTGAATCTGACGCTTTCCCACCCGGCTTCCGGGCCCTCGGACTCCAGAAACCTTGCCGGGAGAAACTAAACAGCAGTAAATCTCACCTTTGGACATGGCTAGTAACCGAGGATAATTAACAGATATTCAGACACTCCTTGGATATGCACTTAGTGTACCTGCGGAGCTGCCGTTCAATTTATAGTATCAAGCACTGAACGATGCTATGAATACAAATGGTGACGATGGTGTGCTCTTTTTTTCTTGCTATACAGGCATCTACACAGGATTTTGGAGTTTCAGCAGCCCCTTGAGGAGTCAATTCGATCAGATGCAGGGCCCAGTAAATAGTCCTACTTCTTTGCTCTCGTCTAGTGGTATTTAATGAGATCTCGTTTGTAAAAATAGAAAACTAGTTTTTGAAACAGGATAGCTCTTTCAAGGGTAAGAAATAGCATTGGAAGCATGTAATCGGCTTTGGGCTTTTAAAATTTCGTAGCTCCGGTCAGGGCGACCTCCGAATGCTACTCGTAATATTTTAGGTACCGAGAAAAAGCGCCGATCATGCAAAATGGCAGGATTGTTTCGGGTTTGTAGCGCTCGCTATAGAGCATGATCTGTGCGATAAGTTTGATCTTGCCAGGGGTCGTGACCGTGCGCCCGGAAACCCCAAATTCGGTGTGCGCTTGATGCTGTCAATGGGCTTGTTTCGTTTCACTCGCATGAGAATCCTTTGCCCCTTAATGATTACTCCCATAACCTGACTATTCCCAGAAAGATCATTCTATGCCTACCGATAGTATCCATCTTAGGCTTGAAATTTCATATATAAGGATTGGACCTTTCGAACATTGATACAACAATATCCATCATTCTCAATCCCAACTTTCACCTGCATCACATCTTCAACCACAAAGTTACATCTTCCCAATCTACCCTCATCCACAATGCGTTTCACAATTCTTGCTCTGGCTGTGGCCGTTACCTCTGTCGTTGCCGACAAGTGCCAGTGCAACGTCGACAAAGTTACCGGCAAGGGAGGCTGCGACTGGGACGTCGAGAACGATAACTGCTCCCTTTGCATCGAGGACGGCGCCGAGTACAGCGGCGGAAAAGCACCAGACTGCGAACACACGATTTCATGGTGTAAGTTTCAGATGTGGTCATTAGCTTGAAAGGCATTTGCTAATTTCTATATAGCCTGCGGATGGGGATGTGATGGAACGTGTCAAAAGACTACTTGCATCGAATTGTAAATCTATCATCGGGAGGGGCAATGGAAGAAAGGCTATCACTTAGAAGCGAAGGCGCATATCGCGAGGACAAATCAACGATTCATGGGAGATGGTGTAAATTTCAGTTGGGCCATTTGGGAGTTTTGGCCGGTCGATATCTGTACATATGACATGGATCAATCAAAATAACTTGATCAAGCTGGAAATCGCAGTACGCTAGATAGCCTCTGTGGCTCCGGGTCATCTACCTCTCGTTCTGTAATGTATGATGATCAATACTGGATTGGGAATTGAACAGGATGGTGGATCGTGCTTCGGAGTTTCTTTGCAGGAGCATGTATTATCGTCAACCCATGTTTTCTTAACTTTGGTTGTCAGCAATAGTCCGCTAATGTGGTTAAGCAGCCGGCAATCACGGCGCACCAGGTCGTTACGATCCCTGTTCCCTTGCACGTCTGCTCAGTGTCAGCCTTCAACTATGCATGGTGCCTTCACCGTAATAGACTGCAATGGAGAAGACAGCCAGCAGCAAAATAGAACAAACGTTGTCACATGCGAATTTCACTGTCATCCAATTCTGGGATAACATCACGAATCAACTTTCAAGTGAGCCCGCCCTTCGAGCCCGCATCCGCCGCGCGCTGTTTCTCCACGGCTCCAGACGCGCCACCATTCGCATCCTCGTCGCCGTCGTCCTCAACCACATCCGGCGGCTGCTCGCACCATGGCTTGGCCAGTTCTTTTGGTACCATGCCATTGAAGACATGAAGCTTGCCCGGTCATCGCCGCACTATTTCCTTGCAGACTCCGCATCTTGCTTCTCCTGGCTCGGGTTTACCGTCTGGACCGCCGTAACGGTCTACGGCCTGCCCCGTGCATGGAAATTTCTGGGCCAGGCGGCGATCCGAGATACCCAGGGCGATGTTTGGGCGATATTGGATGGTTTCGCACTGCTGACATGGCTTGAGAGCTGCTATGTGCAGACATGCTGGGCGGGCGCACAGCTGTATGCGTACGAGGTACTGTTCTGGAAGGCTTTGGGCTACGATGGGCAGGCAGAGAAGAAGTTCCTGGAAAAGCTGTTAGCAGAGCAACCCGCGAGAGTGACTACGCAGCTTGGTCTCGTAACGGAGTTGCTAGTGCATAACATCGTGCCAACCCTGTGGAGAGGCCTACAAGGGGCTTGGGCGGTACTTATGGTAAGTGGGCTGGTGTGGAGCGTCACCCTATACCTGGTGAAATATTCGAACAAATTCTTCCTGCTGCTGGAGATGAGCGACATCTTTATTACTTTTGGATGGGCGGTTTTAGGTATGGTATGTGTGGGTGTTGAGGCGCTCCGAAATTCAGACGTGAAGTCTAAGGGCGGTGACACTGATGAGGACAAATTATGAAGCGTAGTGTTATATAGTACATGATCAAATCTTAGTGAATTGGCGGCAAGGTCTTATCAAAAGCCACATTTAGGCACATTTCTATCCATGCGACGCAAAAGACTCAACCCGATCGCTAGACTGGCAAGATTCTGTGCTCAGCCTTGCCTCGATGCCTAGTTTTGATAATGTAGCAGTAGAAAAATCCGACAGTCGTCAGAGTAAAGACGATTGTCACAGCAGCATACAGCCAGATAAAAGGAGAAACGACAGCCTCATCTCCATCACGAATCCACTGGAAAAAGTCCATCGAGAAAAAGCCCTTCTGGGGTCAGCACAGTCAGAACGTAAGAGAGATTCGTAACTTACCGAGACGAAAGTGCCAGGCAAGTATATCATTCCCAGCAGCGCGATAATCTTCATTAGATTGCCGTCGCGGCGCGCTCTATTTGCGACTTCAAAATTTGATAGAGAAATCTGATGATTCGTCAAAGCATCTTTTCGACTAATGTTGGTGAGTTCCTATATCAAATATGTTAGCAAAAGCATTTAAGACATCGTGGGGCGTCTATACCAGTTGCATAGCCAGTGACATTCCTTCCATCGATGTGGTGCAGTTTCGAATGGCCTCGTCGTACTCATTCACGAGATCGCGAAGCCTCACTTTGATTCTTTTCCCGACTTTGATCAGAGTCATGAGTCTGTCGTCACCAAGAGATGTTGGGCAAAAAGCCTTGTTCCCTGTGAGATAATGGTTTTCAAGTTCATCCGTGTGGTCAATCATTTTGATCAGCTGCGCTCGCCAATCTTCAAGGCCGTTCCGAATATCTCCTATCTTCACCCATTGATGAATTGGTCGCTCCTGATGCTTTGTCCTAGACGGCTCTTCAGTCCTTAGACCCTGCTCTTTATCGTTGGTGAAAGAGTGTATCTCTTCATCACCAGATTTCCAAGTGTCTTGGCGAAACGTTTTTTCAAGGGTGGCATGTCGGAAGCCTGTGGCTGGGGAACCCTGTGAGGGTGTAGTTACAAGACTCTCTTTCTCATCAGTAAGGGAAATAGCCTCGGAATCTGGTATTGTAATAACTTTCGTCACTAGTTCTTCGAAGCAATCTCTTGCCATAGGAATCTGCCTATCTCTCTCAAAATCGGCAAAGATAGTCGGTAGAAGCATGGGGTGGAGAAGTCCCCCGTCGAATCCAGATAGTCGTTTCGATATTATTTCATCATCAGATAACGAATATCCGTGAACATCATGTTTGTAAAGCTTCGCACCGTACCATACGGCTTTAGTCGTCAAAGTGTTCAGGTAGAAAGTGATTGAAAGGGCTCTATCATCTTCCCAGGCAGCTGATGTTCGGAGATTGTAGACTATCGCAGGGTTAGTTGCTAAGACATTACTTAAAGCAGACATGTGGACTGTTTACTCATTGTAGGTTTTCGTTGAGATGGACATCCAAGTTCAAGCGGGAAGGTATCAAAGGCGCAGCTCAAGTTCCGATTGATGACTCGGGCAATTGAGCCATGGACATTCCAGTTCTTTTTGATCCTCGTGAATCTATTCTCCGAGAAAGGCATCTCACATAGCTCAGATCTTTGTGCACCGAGCATCAAGTGAATTCTTGACTCTGCCGCATCGGTTTTATTGTCCTCCAACTCCTGAAATCATGAGCTGACAGCGTCTACTAGGAGATTCTTACATACCTGCTCTAGCCAATAACACCATTGTGCTTCAGTCCTCATCTCTTTTGACTCGACTGCACAAGATGGGTGAGCTGTAGAGTCCCCAGCCTTTGAAGCCGAGTCATCTGTTCTAGATTTCTTTTTGGTGACTTTCAGAACGACAGCTTCGTTATCTGATTCCACGAAGTCGACTAAATTCCATTCTTGCTCTATCAAGTCAGGATTCCTACAAAGCCAAGACATGTCGCAAGAGTATACTTCCACCTATCCTTATAGATGCAAGAAGATTTGGGAGTGGCAGGAAAGTAATTGTATGTGTGGCGCTACCTTATTTTCAGATACTCACCCCTAAAAGTCGGCCATTCGACTCTATCTCACCTCATTGATCAATACGGCCTAGAGAGACATGCAATTCAGCCCAACCAGAAGCCTTATTTCATAGCGTCTTCGTATCTGTGGCTTAGAAATTCCAGATTTAGCTTTTGCAACCCCATGATCTTGACCATTTAGACCAATGCCCCACACAGCTGCGAAGCAGGTGATGGTCGCCATGTAGCATTGACCGAAGAGTGCTGCAGCGGCTAAACAGATTCGGTAGCAAAATCGGAAAGATATACAACATCTAGCTTAGTGAGGCGGGAGGCTTTGTGCACTTCCTGTCAGCAAGTGGGAAGCTTAATGCTACTGTTCGAGCCGACGAATGCAGCCCTCTCCATTTCAGCCTGATATGAGTCCTGTCTCTAGAGTTATAAATCCGTAGTATAGACATAAGGCAGACCATCCAACTAGACGAAATTAACAAAACGCCTTACATCGAATTGTCATTCTTCAGACTCCAGTCCATCCGTTCATTTTTGGTGGGTACGAACAATATCGCCAGGAAACCCTAGGCTATCGGTCATGCCTAAGCAAGTACTTGCGTGCCACTACGGTAGCGAGGCAAAGCTCCGGCAGCAACTGGAATCGCTCTTCGGAAAGAATAATTTTCAAATATTAGGGGTAAGTTACCTCCAATCTTTCCTCTATGGAAAATGGCTCTGGGGTCTAACTCACACAGCGACCTCGAAACTGGGAGGTTGATGTTCCACGGCAGATGACGAATGTACGTTGCTACAGCCTGACTATATCACAGGGTTGGAGCATCTGGTTTTGACAAAATTAACAGGCTGAGGTTCAGAATATCAAGAACAACCTAAAGCGGCATTACAATCCAACTTCATAAGATTCAGCCTGTATCCTACAAATGCATACTTCCTAGCATTCTCCATATCCATATCCGGATCAGACTTTTCTTTACATGTACTTAGTACAGCGGAAATAACATGATTTAAATTCAGAAATGTTCTAGAAATTCAAGGCTCTACCCTTGAGTGTAGCGATTGTATCCCCGAAACGACAGGACGAAGTGCCCTCTCATTAAGCCCAGAATTTGGTAAAGAAAATCGCTACTTCTCAGTAGCAGTTTTGAATTTCGCTCGGGGACAGATTCCCTGGAGCGCGCACGGTGTATTTGTTGTACCGCATCTTCCGATCTCGTTAGCAGATCCCTATTTGGTGGACGAAGGGCAATTACCTCAACTGTATATTTGTTATCCCATCGATTGCAAAGAATCTTCTCTAGTTTGACAGGGTTGATATACCGCGCCGGAAGCTGGAACTCGTACTGAGGCTCCCTAGACCAATGTACTCCTGGCTGACTAGTAGGCATTGTGCTGGATTCTTCAAGGTGTAAAGGGCAATGTGAAAGCTGTAAGCCACTTTGTGAGAAGACAAGATTTTAGAGCTATATTTTTTCTGATTCAGCGGCAGAAAAGAGAAGCAGTCGAAAACTCAACGAGAAAGATTCAGAGGTCAGACGTGGGAGGGCGTCGCGAGCCTTATCTTTGATTGAGAAAGGGCGGAATTTTGCCACGGGATCTGCGACCCTTCCCCATATGGTTTGCCTTATCAGCACTGCACGTGGACGCTTTAAGCCAGCAAGGCAACTTTTCGGTGGAATGTGAGTGGCGTTGTCTGTTCGTCTTTCCGCCTTAAAATACCACTTACTTCGCATACTGCCGAGCTGATAGCCGGATAATTTTGAAATGGTGGTATTGGCAACATGTCTCATTGGTCATAACAATTGTGAGGCGTGCATTTGTCAGATATGTGTGCCCAAGGCGCGTATAAGCCTCGGGCACACATACCATATGCGAACCACTACCACGTCACTTGTCAGTAGTCAAGCCTGTAAACGTCCGTACGACCATGAATGTTGTTTAAATAAGAGTTACGATAGTACAACATTGGAACTTCACGAACATTCATTAATCACACACGCACGCTTGGATACACCTAACTAAGTTGCTGTCAATGCGAACATGTACTACCAAGACCATATATCAAGGTATTCACGCACCCAGTGCTAAGCCCACCTTTGACGTACACATGGCAGTGCACCATATCCCCTTGGACAGCGTTCATTATAACTGTGCTAATAGTATGAAAAAGATAGATGATTATGATACTCCTAAAATGAATCCTGCCCACCCAGAGATTGGCACCTCTACCGAGGAAAATCAACACCGTGCGGAAGGAAGGACCCAAACTCGCCGGTTAAATGAGCTTTACGCTTCCGATATAGAGGTGCCCGAGCAGTTGCAAATCACTACTGGTGATGATACTGTCATAACAAGTCAAATTTCTGACTATGGGAACGATTTACGTAGAGATAGTCACAGGCTGTCGCAGTCATCTGAGCGTGACGATGAAATGCCTGACGCCCCTGAAGATCCATTTCCAGTAATGGGTTCAAGCTTCCCTGAAGATCCATTTCTAGCAATGGGTTTAAGCTTCCCTGAAGGCTTTACTCATGGAAACCAGGATTCCACTGTGAGGGAAGACTTAAGCGACATCGATCTCGAGATGAGCAGGCCAAAGGCCAAAGGTGGGCTGCTTTCTCAGCTTTGGGCTGCTTTGATAACAGCTTGGAGATTCAACCAGTCTAAAGACGATCCTTCAACCAAAAAATTCTTACCAAGAAACATGTTAACCAAAATCTGCTCCTTCGAGGCCGTTTGCAATGAGCTGCGCCCCCATTTTGAGCTCGAGGTAGATGTACGGAGATGCACAGAGTATATTTGTGGGAAGAAAAGCGAACCAAAATCAAACAATCGGGAAAGCAGTCGAGAAATCTTTGCGATCTTGGTACTTATCAAGGCGGTCGAGTTCATGCCAGACTTGGTGCGAGCCGGGATTCGAGACGACGATTTACCTTTTACTGCTAATAGAGAGGTGGATGAGCTCAGAACTCGCCACGGACAACTCATAGAGTGTTTGAGGGATAGTATGAACACGCTAGAGTTCTATGAGAAGCAATGGTGGGTACATGTGCCTTATCTTGGCCCCCAAGGTGAAGAGCGAAGAGCTCCGGAGCTAACATTCGCTCCTTCAACAATAATGCCATGGACCTTCATGGACGAAAATACTGACGAGGGTGGTTTTGGGAGTGTTCGGAAAGTCCGAATACACGAGGACCATCACCATTTCGTAAGTACCATAACTAAAACACCCTAATTAGCACGTCATCACTAATACGACTTCTTGGACTGATAGGTTCCACCTGAGTTCGCTCTCAAAACACTTACAGATGCACCTTATTATAGTAGACGAATGTTTGAGCAGGAAACACATGTTCTGCGCAGGATAGGCTCTGGTCCCCATGTTGTTGAGCTCTGCGCTAGTTTTATAATTGGGGACAATTACATGATGTTATTCCCATGGGCAGAAGGGGGCAATTTGACAGCTATCTGGAACGCTGATCCACCCACTTTGACGCTTTGCCCGGAAAAGGAGACGGCAGGAAGAGCAGAATTCGTTGAGTGGGTGGCTCGGCAATGCTGCGGACTTGTTGAAGTACTCCATAAATTTCATGGCTACTTTGACAACAGGTCTCAAGACGCAGAAGATAAAGACCACTATGGTATTCATGGAGATATCAAGCCCGAAAATATCCTGTATTTCACGAAAAGCCAGACGGGTGCTCCTCTAGGCACGCTGAAGCTGGCTGACTTTGGTTTAGCTAGGCTTCACCGCGCTAAGTCAAGGAGTGGTAAACACTGGTCTATTGCTGGGGCTGCGGACCAAACATATCGGTCACCAGAACATGACACCGGACATCATTCCAGGAAAGTCGACATGTGGTCATTAGGATGTGTCTTCTCGGAGTTTTGTTCTTGGCTCATTAGGGGCCCGGGAGCTCTTAAGCGGTATAACGAAATGCGCGCAGGCGAGCAAGACAAGAGTAAAAAGGGAATTTGGAAAGAAGACAGTTTTTTCGTTAAGCTCCGAGAAGCGAATTGTTTAGAAGGAGGCGAAAGTACCTCTCCCGATATTCCAAAACTGAAATCCACGGTTTCGGAGGTAAGTTACTCAGCCTCGCTTTGGGTATGTTAGAAGCTCCTAACCTGGATCCACAGTGGATTGAAGGTCTTCACCGAGAATGTGCTTGCAGGAGCTCTCCAACATTTCTACAGGAATTCCTTGACTTCATTCGATGTGAGATGCTGCATCCAGACAAAGAGCAGCGAGCCGACTGCGACAAGGTTAAAGGATTCCTCGCTCAATGCCTGAAGAAAGGCGAGACTGATCCAGAGTATTGGGCATCCCCTCATCCCAACAAAGAGCCTCCGGGCTGGGAAGCGCGTGATTCGGACAGTAGTGCAGGATGGAGAGACAGAGGCTCTGCCAGTAAAGGAAAGAGGATCAGGTTTGAGCAATCTTGAATAGATGAATGAAATTGTGTTGAGAATGAGCAACAGACTACTAGAAGTTGTACGGTGTTTGATTAAACATTCATGTTTCATTTGAAAGTCTATTGTGTTTGGGTGTGATGGCAAGTGACCCTTTTAGGCACCCCAATGACTACTCATAGTAAGTACGAACTTGATGAGATCAATGTACTTGTCGAGATAAAGAACCGCAAGTTCAACAAAGAACAAAGCGGTGGACAAATGTCATTGAATTGAACAGGAAACCTCCATAGTATTCACTCCAGAGTATAAATTACCAGAGTTAGCCAACTCGGACCTGCAACAATTTCATGCTTTTCTTAAATTTATTTTTCATTCTCTTTTAGATTTCTGGAACATACAGGCACACAACAGCACTATCATATCACCCGTAATAATTTCTCATTATGGGTGCTTTCACAACTTGGTGGTTGATCACCGCCTCCCAAGATGCTCTAGCGTGGCTTGCTGGCGACCATCGCGAGGTAATTCGCACAAAGGAGTACTTGTACAACCTCTTCAAAGAGCGTACCCCTCCTGGAAGCCGTTCACGCCGGAAGAATAGACCCAAGAACTCTTTCGAGGCAACAACAGAGTCCGGCTGAGTAACTAAGAGCATGCTCTTCCATGGCCAGTGTTACTGACAGGAATTAGGGATAAATTACAGCAAGGACGAAATTCCCACTTCGAGGGTGAATGGTCAATTAGTTACAAAACGAAACCAGTCCAGACATTTCAGAGATACATAAAGCAAGAACAAGAGAACAATACGTTTTTTTAAAGGGCTTAAAGGACTTAAATCCCATTGTTTCCTCAAAGTATTCAATGCAATTAGTTGATTTAGGGTAGAAGGGTAATTTGTCGCCTAGATTGATCGTGCGTTGTCCCCCGATCCCAACCATCTGGCACCACTCTTACGAGATTATCATCAGATCCCTGCCCAGCAAATGTACCAGTATCCTAATACACTCTTTTATCATAACCAATGATTCAGCGTTCTCCTAGCTGCATCGCCTCTTCGCCCCTTCTTCAGGCTGGTTACAATAAGTGCCATCTTGGCACGTGGGCCCCTGCTGCCAGTTGCTGCCATCGCACTCATAGACAACGTCGTAACTGTTATCATCAACACAGACAGTTTTGTCTTTAAAGTTGCATATAACATCTTCGTTTCCAAGGGATTCGTCGCCCAACTCGTGAAGTGGGTAAAGATTGTAGTCAGGATACTCCTGTTGGGCGGCCGCAGCCGCAGCAAAGGCGACAATGGATAGGATGAAGCGCATTGTTATCAAGAAAGTGGTGGGTGGGCTTGGAGTGATTGTTGATAAGTAGAAAGTATTAAGATCTCGAGATGCGCCTTGATTTCTTCTTATACGTCGCTTCTGTCCTTTCATTACAACTGGTAAAAATTATAGGGATTTTTTCGTGTCTTATTTTTAGTCGCAGGATGGCTGGCCGGGGTCAAATGCTTCCCAAGTTAGATGAAATAATGCCGATTGGGGAATTGATAGGCATGAAGTACACATTGCAGGGAAGGTTTACACAGGATATCTGACGAATAGGTTGGAGGCTTTGGTGTTAGTCCGAGACTATGAAGTCCGAGACCTCACAAAAAAAAATTTCGAAGCATAAAGGGGCTTATCTGGACGTTCACTCCGTGCCCGCAGGGGCAGGAAAAAGAGCGAATTAATTGACTCCTGAAAAATTCCTGAAATTTCAAAGAACGGCAGACCGTATGTCTACTCTTGAGCTGTTGTATCCGAGATCAAATTTGCTTCACAAATAGAACAAGGGTGGAATGCACTGGTAACGGTGTCCGGTAAGGTAGCAATTGATGGTTCGTCTTAGGCAGACACAATAACTTGAAAAACATAGAAATCCAAATAAAAAAGTCATAAAGATTACTTGTGAGACTGAAAGCCATTGTGCATTGTAACTAAAGTCTATAAATAAACCTACGGAATGTGGCACATCGCTTTATCAGGCCACCGACTATCTCACACTTCACAAAATTAAAAGCCCCCATCGCCTCCGTTAGATGAGTAGACACTGCCGAAGGATTGAGTGTTGTGACCTTCAGCCGCGAATACATACAAAGGCGCAATCTCTGCTGGCTGGGCAATCCTTCCCAAGGGCAAAACCGCGCTGGCGAACTCTTCGACGGACTCGGTAGTCTGACCCTGGCTTGTCAAGAAGTTTGTCGCTGTCATCCCGGGTGCAATCGCATTGACCCTGATTCCCTGAGGAATCAGTTGAGCAGCCAAGGTTTGCGCCATAGAAACCAAAGCAGCCTTGGTTGCGGAGTAATCGACCAAATAAGGGACAGCCAGGCGAGCGGTGGTCGACGCCGTGAACATGATCGACGATCCGGGTGGCATCAGAGGCACCGCCGCACGAACAAGATAGAGTCCCGCAAAAACGTTGACACTGAATGTACGTTCAATCTGAGCTGCGGTGATGTTGGAGATATGGGCATGATTTTGTGCATATCCAGCGTTGCTGACAAGGATGTCGAGACCGCCCATTGCACTGTGAGCCTGGTGGACCAGGTCCCCGCAAAACGTTTCGTTGCGTAGGTCTCCGGGTATCCCGAAGAACTGAACTCCTTCTTCTTCAACTAGCTCTTGTACCACATCTGCGTCCTCTTGTTCCTCTGGCAGATAGTTGATGGTTACATCAGCACCTTCTCTGGCGTACGCAATCGCGACCGCTCGGCCGATGCCTGAATCACCACCAGTGATGAGTGCCTTGCGACCCTTGAGGCGGCCGGAACCGACGTAACTCTCCTCACCGCTGTCTATTGGAGGATCCCAGTTCCTGTGAAGACCTGGGAAGCCCTGATCTGGAAGTACGAGATCTTCCGTGTAGCGGGATCGAGGATCCACAAGCGACGGGATATCCGGATCGCCTAATACGGTCAATATGCATCCTCAGGAGAGGGTAGAGGAATAATTACCAGAGATCTGACAAACGACAGATGCTATGAAAAAGCAGAGAGCGTTGATTTGTCTGACTGGTTTCATTGTGGAAGAGGTCGATTGCCGTGTTTTGATAGGGCTGAATCCAGTACGTGCTTTACTATTATGTGGAGAGGGCAAGGAGATAGTTGGAAAGCTACTTGATTAACATGATAGACCTTTGCGAACAAAATCTATTTATACCTGAACTCATCATTTACTTTCTTTGACCGGCAATGAAAAGAATCCACGGAGATAGGAATTATTCAAATTTTATAATTCCATCACGCATTGGAGGTGAGTTGACCGGGGCTAATTTTTAATGCGGCGTATAAATCCGAACTGACAAATAAGCTTAAATGGTAAAAACGCGTGGCCTGCCCTCCAGCATGGGATCATAAACAAGAACATTGTTTTTGCTACAGATTCAAGGTTCACCTCATGGCGAGTTACTATGAGATCTGTCGCAAGTGGCTCAATGACTCTAGCAAGTAAAGCAACAGAGGCATTCACCTAGCTCTAATGTTTGAGAACAAGCTGTCGCTAGTAGCATTGAAAAACTGTAAAAATCTAACCAGAATAGATCATTGTCTGATTTTAATCATAGTCTCGGCTTTGATGCAACAGCATGTTTATCTCCGGCTTGTCAAGGCTCTGAAGAGATCTTTGTTAGGATATGAGTTGATTGACCGAGAAAGACCCTCCTTCATATGAGCTGTGGGAGTGCGAGGGTTGTGAAATTGTTCATTTTGTGGAAGCATCCTAGCCCGTAAAAGACCATCAGAAATATCCACTGATATTGGTAACGGATAGTAGTTATGCATATAATTCGATCAGGGCTACTTGCCCTCCGTGGCTTGGGAGAACAAACAAGCGAGCTCACTCTGCGCAAACCACTTCCTATTCTTGCCCCAAGCGTTGACAATGATATCTCTTCCAGCCTTAGCCACCTCTCGTGTCTGCTCATCAGTGCCCCATCCAGGCGTCACGACTCCAAAACACAGCAGGTGGCAGCCCACCTGGACCGCCGTCCGCCAAGCTGATGCCTCGTCTACAGCGCCAAGTCCATGTACATATCCTTCTACGAGTGATAGTCCAGCGTCGACTCCCTTGTAAAGCCACAGCATGTACATCTCTGCTATCATTTGCCCGTGGTCGAGGGGTCGTACGCCCAGCTGTGCCATTTCCCAGTCGATGACAAAGACAGTAGTCTCGTCGCCGTCTCGGAGTTCACCCATGGGAAGAAGAATGCTAATCCGATGTCAGCCTCATCCAACTCATCAAATGATTATGGAAAGGCAGAATAACATACTTTCCTGTCCAAAAGTCACCATGTATGGGTAGCAAGTCACTTTCTAGCTCATATTTTGCCGCCTGTTTTACCTTCTCAAAGACAGGCTTTGCATCGCTCAGAATGTCTGGGAACATGTCGATGCGCTGGAGTAGCCAGTCATAGTTGATCGTGTGCTTGAGCGCTTGCATATCGACAGAACCGGCGAGCTCTGCATACATAGGCGGTTTTTGATCCTCGCTCGCGCCGTTGCTGAGCCACTCGCCAACTTGCCGCTCCGTGGCGCGGTGGAAAGACGTAATGTACCTCGCTAGCGATTCCCCGAGCCTATAGCAATGAGACTTTTGTGGTGTAGGCGTGTTGCTCAGAAAATGCTTGATGGCATAAGTCTTCAGATCAAGTGCATCGGGCAAGGATTCCTGTATTTGGGTCTTTGTCTTGTCATCGTAGTAATAGCATCTTGGTGTCCTCACTACGAAGGTGGATGAGCTACTTTTGTTAGACGGCGGTGAATCCCCTCGCACGGCTTCAAAAGCCTTGAGGCACTTTTCCTCTACAGCCTATAAAACGTTTAGTGTTCCATTTTTCGCTGTGGACATGACGTGAAATGAGAGCATACGCATCGATTGGTAGTGATCTTAAAATCGGGTGTGTTTTTCACGAAACCCTCTCCATGCTTGATGACAACCTCGGTCGTGCCATCTTCCAGTGGCTGGCGGAGTTGAGCGCGATAAATGAAGTTGGCGGTGCCTCCAGACAGTGCCTCAATTGACTTAGCGGCGAAGCGAGTATCTCGAAGCCATTCGAACGTTTGCGCTTTGATCTGCTCGGCTGTGGGCTTTTCCGTAGACATTTCTTCCTGGTTTTCGATTTGTGGCCTTAATTTCGCGTTAGATTTGAAGCATTGAGATCCAAATTGAAGACTCAGTTGTACCGGTCGCACACAAGAGTCAAGGCTGTTGCTCACCATGAGTCACTAGCGCGGCACCACGAGTTGGAAATTACGAACAACACGACGATACCACCAGTTGCGGGTACGAGTCGCAAATTTGGAATGAGAATGGCCGCGAATGGCTGCTAACGCTCCTGCGTTTACAGTGAATGCCACGACAAGACATTGAGGGAAGAAAATCGAGTCCAGGTATCGGCCAGTACCAGCAGTCCAAACGGCCTGAGTAGGGCTCAACTATTGCCAGCGGAATTCCAATGACAGTAATCATTTGATTTCTTTGATCATTTCGTAGACATGAAAAAAACTCTGATATTTAGGAGATAATGTACGCAAGTACACGTATCATTAAACAAGTGGAAAGTGGGCGCTTTCCTCCGTACACGGGGTTGATTGAACAGTTGTGCCGGAAACGCCCGATGAATTCGACGGGAACCGCATGTGGACCTGTGAATACATGTACCTGATCTGACCGACGACATTGGGTATCAATTGCTAGGCAATTGGAAATAACAAGATCGGCCTGGCAACCGGAGCCAGCGCCAGAGTTGTATGCCTGTTCTCATAAGAAGACTCCTGACTTGGCCAGACCCCCGCCAGATGTCTTATTCCCAGTGGCTTTCTTGACTGTATCCATCTCCGTTAGCATCCCATCAATAATCTTGACCTAAAATATTGTAATAAGTAAAAGAAAGACGACTTACACTTGCTCCAACTGAAAGGCTCAGCCTGGTCCTTCTGCGACTCTTTCCACACCCTCGACACCCACAACGTCACCAACAAGTCCAGACTCCTTGTATCCATTGCCTTCTTTACCTTCAGTGTCGGTTTCTTTTCAACAACCCTGGACCCATAGTTTTCCTTCCGCCATTTCAGCTTGGTCTCAACAGCTACCTCTTTCCCTCCTTCGTCCTTCCACGTCAGTCGATCCTTCATCTTCCCTGTCACCCCCTGTCCCGCCTTGAAGTGGCCCTCCACCTTGCACGATCCCGCCCATGACCCGGTCGCCTGGTTCGGCATCATGCACAAGTCCCCAACGGCAAACTTACTGCTCGCTTGCTTCGTAATCATCACATACTCCCCGCCAACCGGCGACCCGCCTGTGCGGAAGTCATACAAGTGGCGCTTACGATCTTTTAGACCGCCCTCGCCATCGTGCTTGTAGATGAATTTCTGCACGGCGCAGGCCACGGTGCTAGGGTCAGTTGGCGAGTAGCTGAGTTCGTAAAGCGGACGGTCAGGCTGAGGAGAGTGGTAAATAAGGCAGTCGTCGAGGGTAAAGTTGAAGAGTTCGGAGGTCGGTAACTGATCAGTGGGTCCAGCATCGGCCGTGTCATCATAAGTTGGCGGATCGGCGCCGGCTGGAGCAGGGGCGTGCGGGGCCGGTCCCGAGTCATTGTACGCCGGCGGATCAGTGTCACGGGATGCCATATCCCTAAGTGTCAAATAAAACGTGGGAAAGATTGTTCTGCTTGGAAGTTTGCCCTGGTCATAAGCGGGTGACGAAAAACTATGAGGTTTATAAGGACGCCGGGCTGGTAAACCGGGCGCAATGGGCATCGCCGGTCGAGGCTCTGTCTCCACCCGAAAAGGGTCAGCCGACGGACAGGCTTACTGCATGCGTAGAGTGAGCGACCCGGATCTCCACTTGTGGCCCGATTGATTGTGGCTCTACGTGAAAATACGCAGTTCCTATTCGTCATTTCGTTCGTGAGATCCCGGATTTCCATGCCATCCAAAGCCGTCTTATCAAGGGGATCTTTTCGCATGAGGGCTTCTTCCCAGATTCAATGAGCTCCAGGGTCCTTCATCTTTGCAAATTATTAGCATATTTAAAAGATTTGACTGTTGGTGAGCATCTTGTGACCAACAAAATGCTTCTTTTCTCCCAGTCAATCTCTAATTGGAGTTATTTGTTGTGGCGTCGTAGCTCCTCGTGGTCTCTATCAATACATATTAGGCTTTCGAGCGGCAAAGGATCCATGTTCTTAAATAGTCTTCTTTATTACATCTTTGTCAGATAAAAAGGTTATCCTTTCTCGCAAAGGGCAATTGAAGCCGTACTACCTGTCCGAAAGCTTGACATCTTTGCTATTATCTTTTGTCCAGGCAAGCAACTTATCGAAACTTCTGCATTTGTGGTGAGCACTAAAGTCTCCTCTAGCACCCAAGGACTGATCGGGATCAGCAATGGTGAAGAAAGGTGTTGTATCGCCGTGACACATGATACTGGTCCTTAGATAGTCAATGCAGTGATCGGCGTGCATTCGTACCCCGACATCGCTGGTAAGCACTGACAGTCGGTTAGTACGAGAATAATGTTGTCGTTGAAGTGCATCAACTCACTATCAGTAGGTATAATGACCTCTTCCGTGTGACGAAAGTACCAATCACGCCACGTATATTGTCGGATATAATTCTATACAAGGAAAGGCGCTGTTAGATTTGTTCCGATGCATTCCACGTTGGATCGGCTAATGGACACTTACTAGACAATGTAGTTGATGGAACACCTCAAAGTTGGCGGCCACTGGACCTTTGTCCCCACCATCCAGTCTTACAAGCTTGTCGCCGTTCCGTAGCCCATTGGTTCTATTCACCAAACGGAGTTGTTCCTCTGGGAAGGGAACAGGGTCAACTGTAAAAAAAGTCAGCTACTAATGGCCCAACAAGAGTCTACATAGTCGTAGAAGTCCTGGTATTGTAGGAGTGTTGAACCTACGCTCTAGTAGACTTTCCCAAGCGTTTTCCAAGTCCTGTGTTGGAGGACCCCGGTATTTGGACTCTTGAGCAAACTCTGTTTCAAAGTCGAACTCTACATATTCGATAGCATCGTTCATTGGTGCTGTTCACCAAAATTATTAGCGTTGTTGCCCCATGCGTGTCAAGGTTGGCATAACTTACATGCAACTGACGTCTGTTTGCCACACTCAAAATCGGAACACGACCGTGGGACAAAGCTAACTAGAAGAACGGAGTATAAAACAAGTAGAACGATTGAAGCTGCGTATTTCACCCATGGAGTCCGTGTGTGCGCGTTGCGATGAGGGTTCCTCAAATCTTCCTCAGATGGAAGCTCCTTTTCTCCCGTCAGTAACGACTCGTCGTCCCTACCGACTTGGTTTGCTTCTTGATATCCTGGTCCTCGTTGCAGCCAGCTTGGGCTGAAGACCTTCGTGATTCTCTCCATATTTCGGTGAATATCGGGCAGTGTAAGATGGAAATGGAAGAGCAGTAATCAAGCGGTGCCCTTGTGAGGGAGCTCAGCTCGCTTTGGACGTTCCAAGATAGATTTGAGAAGATAGTCAAGGAACTTTGGATGCCTCCGAACAGATGCGGAGAATTTCGTTCTTGGCGATAGTCATGCTTCCGTGGCCGTGACGAATTCCTTTGACTTTGTAAGCTTATTATAATTATGCAGGTCAGATTTCTCGGACTCGGGCGGTTGGACGATCCCATCGTCAAACGTAGAGAGATGGGAAGATGGTTCCGGATCATCGCCGATGTAATGATTTGTATTGTTGCCTAGCCCAATGCTGCAGATCACTGCCATTGCATTTGGCCATGTGGGAACGTGTAGTGAAGCGAGTATGTGCTACGAGAAACTCAAAGCGGACCCGCCACCGGCGCACTGTGCTGTGCCCCTGGCTTCGTGGATACGCCAGGACACGGCACGCGTGCCCAAGTGCCGCTAGCTCAGCCCTCTAAGGCCTCTTAGAAAGAAAGCGGACCACTCCTCCACGTTGTAAGAATTGTCCATAGCTTTTCTCCTTCCAGAGACTATCTACTTGCAACCTACAGACCAACCCAACCGAAGACTGAAACCACTCTCTGGCCTTCTCTGGCCTTTTCTCGAGCTGTATCATTCCCTACGATAACAATGAAGCTCTTGGTCCTCCTAGTCTTTTCAGGTGCTACTTTGGGCAGTGTAGTACCTCCAACCATAAAGGAAATCAACGTTGGACGGGTGGGCGATGTGAAGGAACGACCTAGTGGGCACGCAACCATTCCTTACGCGGAGGGCCTCAAAGACCCATACACAAAATTTGCAGAAGAGGCAGATCCCCATGAGGTGATGGGCGAGTAAAGTCTAATTGTTGGGGTATCAAGATTGGACGGGAATCGGAGACATATCAAGTAAAGTGGCGGGACATAGAGGGAGACCGACCTTCAGAACAAGCAACTGGAGCCGGCTATCATTGAATAGAATTGATCTTAATCTCCTCTTCCTAAGCAGACGGATCCTGCATCTTCTTCTCCAAGTAGTGCGCAAATGACATGCATGGCTCATCGACGAAACGATGCAAAAGATCTGACGCCCAGATCATCAATGGAAACAGGATACAAAGTGAGACAGATATCCCAGCTCCATAACTCCAGACCGACTCTTGTCCTGTAACCTCGAGCATTATTGGAACCAAACGCCATCCTAATGTCGCCAGCATTGGTATATGAATAAGGTAAAGAGAAAATGAAATGCGACCAAGATACTGAAGAAACGCGCAAGAAAAGGCTTTCCGTAGTCCTTGAATCCCACGAATGGCTCCGACAACCAATGCAGCACCTATTGACTGCCAAAATCTCGGAACGTTATAGGCAGTCGAGAGCCAAATGAACCCAGGCGTGTGAGAACCATTAAGTTCAGGATATGACGCAAAATGAAGGCCAACGCATAGGCTTACACCTAGAAGAGCTTCTCTCCAGAATCGAGTATGCTTTTCAGATTCTGGTGCCACTTTGAATGGGAACAGTTGTGCAAGTAGTGATCCGTAGAGAAACAGGGCCACGTCCCACCTTCCAACCCAGAGGCTGAACCCAGTCCCTCCTATGAAGATTGCTGTTTTGTAGCCTGACCTAGTCTGAGAGGTTCCAATCATCACAATGGCGAAGATAAGGGATGCCCAGTATTCGACGCCAATTGACCAAAGCTGCGATCCGTATTGAATATGTTCGAGGTCCCCGTAGTCAATACCTGTTGTGGTGCCACGCCAAGTTTTCGGTATCAGAACTTGGGTAATAATGAAATCAAGCCATTCTTCTAGTTGTTTCCATAGATCAGGGATAGCAAGCGGTTGGTGCTTCCAGAACTCCTCTTCAACTTCAGGAGGCCCGTTATACTCAATGGTAGTTTGAATATCGCACAGGCCAAAATGAGCAGCAGCCATGAACCCAAGCGATACTAATACAGAAGGAGCAAAAAGCCTTATTCCTCGTCTAAATATCATTGAGCGTGAGCAATTGTAAAATGCCAACCATTCGGCGTCATTGATCAGTCGCACTGGTTTGATGGAGAGAGCGATCCCAGATATGACGAAGAATATGCAAACCATAGGACTACCACTATATATCAAACGTATAATAGGGAGTTGAATAAGTGCCGTGCCTTCAGCGCCTCCGTAGGAATAGAAGATATTTTTCCAAAAGGGGATGAGGAAATGCTCAAGGAAAACGCAAACAGCTGCGAGACCACGCATTCCATCAAGAAATGCCGTCTCTCGCCGAGAGTTGCCAGAATTAGCATGGCTGTTCAATTGGTCGACATGTTCGTAGCCACTTTGGGTCCAGAAATCCCGAAGAAAGCTTGGAAGTAGAGCGAGTCCAACATGTGCGGCAATTTTCCGACACCGTTGTCCCAATGTTCTGTGACTTGCATTGACTTCCAGGCTCTCTTCGAATTGAAGCATCTTTACATGGCCCTTGTGATAACTTGGGTGTTTTTCTGAAATGTCGCTCTAGCCCGTTGGTATGTGTTTCAAGTGTGTTGGATAGTCGCATCAGCGTGAGTAGACTCAGGCTCGAATGGCGAGGTGGTTGACCTTGCACAATGACGACATAAACACTCCGATAGTAACGTGTGAGTTTCTTTTTACACTATGCAAGCATTTGAAACGCGATAACGATCTCTAATTTGCCATTCCAAATTAGGAACAAATCAGGATTCATCCCTCAATTCAGACCCTCAGCTCGGACCCTCGGCTTACTCGGCCCCACGTTTTAAACCCCACAATCGGACTCTCAGCTCGGACTTCTAAAGGAAGCATATAAACTGGAGAAACTACGTTATAGTGTCCCCATTTGATCTTCATATACTATTATGCTACCGATCAGGTGTCGGCAGGCAGCAACTTAATGTTTGAATCCTTCATGATGGATTCATATTTGTTCCCACCATAGCCACTCGGAGTCGCGGGGTCTTAACTCTCCGAAATGTGATTGAGTTAGGGAGAGCAAGAGAATCTGGAGATATTGTAAGTTAGGGGTAAGCAAGATGATCGACGATCACATAACTGGGAACCTTTCTAGAAATAATCGAATGGTAATCGAAGGACAACAAAATATAAATATCATCCGTTCCGTTTGTTCAGTTCTTTTCAATCTTCTTTAAGCTCAACACTCCTCACAGGCACTACTATCAAACTTCAATCAACTCTTCAACAACATCCAAGATGCAGACCAAGTTCTTCACCGTCGGCCTTATGGCCTCTTTGGCCACTCTCGTTGCTGCTTCTCCTAGCGCAGACACTAACGCTCAGCTTGAGGGCCGCGAGCCTATCATCTGCATTGGTTGTGTCAACGAGTCCAAGTGTGCCGAACAGAGTGAGCCCGCCAACTGTGTTGTAAGTTATATCCAATCCATGCTGTTACCCAGCTGGAGATGCTGACTGCTTTTTAGGACTACCAGAACGTAAGTTATAGATGTCAAGTTACATAACCCCTTTTATTGGATTTGCTGAGTGACTAACATATTATGCTACAGAACAACTGGGACGCTTGCGAGAGCAAGGCCTGCTGGCCCGCTCAGTCGACTTGCCACTGCTGCGACATTGTCGACGGAGAGACCCAGAACTGTGGCAACCAGTAGGCCCGCCTGTGGGCTTTCTATTAAGAAAAGGGAGAATCTCTACACGTGCTGCCTAGAATGGAAGCAGAGAGACTAGGTCATATGGAGGACTCCGAATCCCAATGATAGAATATATATGAAGCCCTTTTGTTAATGCAGATGTTGTAAAAGAAGCTCGAGAGTGACCTCTGCAATCTCCTTGGGAAACCGTACAGGGCGTGATCATTGACCAACCCAAAAAAAAAAAAAAAAAAAAAAAAAAAAAAAAAAAAAAAAAAAAAAAAAAAAAAAACCTTATACCCCAGACATACGTGATAATTATGATTACATTTAGGCCTTTTTTCTTCCAAGAAAGTATTTTAGGGGATCAGATGCAAGAGAATAGACAATGAAAAATACGCAAACACTACCTGATAGGTTTAACATATTTGTGCACCACATGATTAGGGGATATGCACTTATTTTTGTTGAGAGCCTGTGAAGTGTCAGAAATCAGATTGCCAAGTTAGATGGGCTTTAACGATGTTGCAGTGCTAGCTATTAAGTTGGCATCCTTGCTATATTAGCCGCCTTAAGTTCTTGCAACAATTGGTTAGGAAAAGGAATGTACGTGTAGTATCGCTATCCGAAAATGCGCGCTTGACGTAACACTTTTGGATCCTCGGATGCTGCTGAGCTTTGAGGCAGACATAGAGTATATAGTGTAAATACGAATCCTCCCCCTGACGTATGCCTCTTAATATACTATGTGTCTCTCTATCGTCTAGTAGTCCTTTCACTGTTTTAGCTACTCTAGTACAGTTGACTGAGCCCGAAGAGGGTAGTAGCATCATCATGTAAGATGGTTAGTCTTCAGCTAGCAAGGAAGTCAAATTTTTGGGTAAAGAAGCAGCTCTCGTGAGCAGCTAGTGCAAATAAAGTTCCTTGCTCCCTTGAGTTCCTCGTGACTTGTTGCGGAGTTTCTGGGAGCACTACTATTTTCTGACTATTATTCTCAAAGATATTTTACTATCTATTTCATCTATACATATAATCTGTTTCCAGTCTACTTTGGTCCCTAATCATTAGATTCTTTACTTACGGGGGTATGGCGTCGATGCTGGGAAGCTTGTAGTTTCTGTAGTAGGCTTACGCCTCAGGCCATTGGCGGAACATGCTGCTCAATGCGGTGAAATCGGAGGTAGCGACTGCTCCACATCAACTTGAGCTTTTGTCAAAGTTAAATCTCAAAAGATAGTCATATTAACGAATGATGCAAACCTGAGAGTCTCTGGGTTTGGATAAAGCCCTATAAAACAGATTCTCATGGTCACAGAGCCATAACAAGCGCGAGGAGGCCTATAACAACTTCTGGTGCCATCTTGAGGAAGTTTAAGAAAGTCAAGATGCTAACGAAACGACGAATCAACCTGCGGCTGGCTTGATGTCCGTACACCAGTCTGGGCTGCCTATTTTCTCGACCACGGGAAAAGTACATCGCTTCTAATCGATTACGGCGCGGATATTCATGTTTGTCTTTTCTTGTCTGGAAGCCGGGAAGTCTGTGCACAAGAAACGTGCGTCACTATGGCTGTCAAGAGAGGTGAGGTTTCTTCCGTTGAGCCCTATGTTAGGTCGGGTTCTGTTCCTATTCGCTCTTTGGCGGTGCAGAATGGGTGGCTCGATATTGCTAAGGCCTAGAGTAATAGCAAGATAGTGAAAAGCAAAACCGACCGTCGATTATATCTGTTTAAAAAAGTGTAAGATCATATTGCAATTAGATGATAAACCAACCTTGAATAAGGACAAGAGAAACTACTTGATGAGTCTATATAAGTCTGCCCCAATTGTGGGTCTGCGGCCTACCCCTAGTCTAAGCTGACGCAGTAATGCTGACCGCCTTCGTTCTCACAATGCATAATACCAAAAACACTCACAGTACATCCTCTCAAAATCCTACTCGCTATGACAAGAGAATCGGCAGCATTTTCTGAAGATGACCGCAGAAAGACGCCATGTCGTGGACCAGTTCAACAAAGGCTCTCACGCTACTGGACTCGATTAGACGCTGAACCCCGCCCAGCTTCGCCAAATACCCACCCTTTCCGTTTCATGGCCTTACCACTTGCTATCCGTCAAGAAATTTATAGACTTGTGCTAAATCTAGGATCAAACGGGTTTACCAGCCTTAATTACGTTCCCTCTTCAGAAGTAACGACTGTCAACTGGATGCTTAATCACCACTGGCTCTTGCCGCCAGAAGACGGTCATGACCTCGAGGCTGAAATTTACGATGATTACTCTCCTGATATCGGGCCAGCTCATAGTCTGTACCTTGTCTCCAAGACTATTCGTAATGAGATTCGAGCTATCATGTTCTCCGAAAGCATCATAGCCGTCAGCTCGCTTCGTTATGGCGGCCTTCGTGTTCTCAAAGAGGCTGGCCCCATGGCCTGGCGCGAACTGCAGACCCTTGTTGTTTATCTCGGTTCTTGTCACTGCCTCTCACAGATTTGCCTCGCTAGCGGATGGCCGGCCATGGAAGACGATGATAACTTCGAAGACGAAGAGCGGTTTTTCTCAGGGTTTAACTCTATTAGGCGTAGGTCACATTGGCATAGGTCACACCCTAAACGCCTCGAAGTCGTCAACCGCCACGACAAGAATATTATCTCTCAGTGGCAGAGAGTCTGCGAATCCATCGCCGCGCACGGGCAGCCAGGTAAACTTAAGCTGTTCTTGGCCTGCGACGCACGAGACCTCGAGATGGCGCGGCGCATAGTTCAGCCTCTTTACTCGCTGCCTCGTCTTCAGAATCTTGTCATTAGCTTTGGGAGATCATCCAAAGCTTTCGATGAGCTACATGCGTTTGCTGAAGCGACATGTCGTCATCTCTTACAGATTCCACGGGTCTTCCCCTCGTTTCGGTTCCTTGACCTGCCTCCTGAGCTGCAAACCAAGATCCTCGAATACACGCCACTGGCGCATGTTCTCAGTATAGAAATGAGCATGGATGGTCCGGTCAAAATCAATACAAGTCCATCCTGGAGGTCTTGTTGCAAATCACAGTATCTGCTAGACGCTGAGCCCATTCAGCCAAACACAATGAACTGGCCCCTGATGGACAGTACTCGTTCCGTCTTTTGTAAATACCAGAGCGCTGCATTTAACACCGCCTGTCAACGCTATCGCTTCCCTCGTCTTTGGTTCGGTGTCAGTCGTCAGTTTAGAGAGGTGGCGCAGGATGTCTTCTATGCGAATGCGAGCTTCAAGGTATATGGATGGAAGGAGTCCTGGGTCACGCCCACATTTCCCAGCAGTAACGCGGACGAGGATAGATGCGCGCCACAGTGCTTTCTTACTTTCCTGCGGCGCATTGGGCCCAACGCAGTCCGCAGAATGAAGAAGCTGGAACTGCTTTTCCCTCCTATGGAAACGACCTATCTAACTCCAGAGCGCCGGGCCTGGGACATGTGGCTCGAGATTTTAGAAATACTACACGAGGAAGCCAATCTGTCCAGCCTCAATTTCACAATCACCATTTCCCGGCATATATTCCCCCCTGAGAGAGACGGAGATTATGATTGGGGCAAGTTTGCAAAAGTCACAGAGCGAGACGAGTTGGGAATGTTGGAGGCTTATGAGCGGATATTTCAGCCGATGAAGAGGCTTCATGGGCTAAGAAATCTGTTTATTCATCTCCCATGGCCCTTTAGAGAGGGAACGGAGATTGTCAGGCGTGCGAATGAAAAGATGATTGAACAGAGTGTCATGGGCAAGTCATATAACTCAACGAAGCATGGCAAGCCGTCCGAGACGTTTTGGTCTCAGCCGGGATTCATTGACTGGTGGGCTTAAAGGGTTTTTCGACTTTGAAACTGGACTCCTTAAAGTAGCAATAATAGTTATCGGAACCAAGCCAAGACTCACTAATGAGGGCTATCATACTCATTCGCAATCGATCAGCGCCACCGTCCACTACAGACACGAGAAGTTCAACGATGATAGCATTGATAACAACGATGACGACGATGTCGACGGAGATCGGATAGAGATCAAATGAATTCGTTAATAATAGACTGGCTATATTCCAGGCACCTTGAAATTCGGGAGAGAGCTGAAATAAGCCGAGCAGAGTAGGCTTCTCTACATGTACATATGCATCCCTCCGGCTCATTTTCCTTCCCATGAATACCCTACCTATAATAACCCACTGCATGTGTATCATCGATAGGAGGGGTTGTCATCAAGCAGGTGCAGCGTCTGATCCCTGCCGATTGTCGGCCTGTGGTGTGCGAGTCCCAAGCACAGCCCGCATATGTTCCAGTCTGTACCCTTGTACGAAGCCGGTCAGACGCCACCAATGGGATCGCACGTGTAAATGCAGCCTCTTCTGGGACCTGGGCAAGGGTGCAGCTGTAGTCACGATCAAGTTTGGAGACAGTTGATGTAAAAAGGATAGGATCAAGTTTTAATAGAAGATGTAAATTCATCTCGAGCTAGCATGAAGTAGACCAGCTTCGTAATACTTGATTGAAGGACAGAAACTGTTGTCAGTTAATTTTCCCTTGTCCAAATGACCGCTCATTGTTCTAACCCATTGCTAAGCCAAATTGTGCGCCACATTCCCAAATAATCGTGATACCAGGCGCAGACACTGCATGAACATAACGCTGCTTGTCCCACGCCTTTCTAACAAAAAGTGAGCCTTTGAATATTTTAGCGTAGTAATTTGATGGCCGTCTTTAGTCTTTTACTCCAGTCTTTCGTGGAATAAATCGTCGGCGTCTGGTGGCATTGTCGCATCGTGGATTTGTGCGTATGAGTACAGAAGCCTTAATAGAATCACGTCGTGGAGCATCGGCAAGGTCCGTTGCTGTTTGATAGAGCTAGAAACTCGAGATTTCGGCATCGTCGCTTGCTCTACGTCACTTTGGTCTTTATGCCATTAGACTGGTAACATTGAAGCAGTTTATGACAAAACTAACCTGAGCGTTTCCGAGTCTGAATGAAGGTCCACAGAGCGAACGCTGATGGCGGGAGCGCTACCAACAGGGCAATAAGGCCTACAATAACCTCTGGAGACATTATTAAAGTAAATAGAAAGGCTTAAACTCTAAGAAGGAAAGTAAAGGGTCATAACTATGAAGAGAATAGGAGACAAAAAGCATTGATGTAGATTGAAGGAGGTATTTATATATTGTCATCTATAGGGAGCAATTAAGCACGTCCGTCCAACTCGCCTTCTACCACACCACACGCCTATGTACAGTGGGGTCAAATAAATTGTAACTAGACCTACCCCCAGCTTAGAGGCGCCAGTGGCCTGTGCCGCCCCTGCTCTAAACGATGCAGAAGCAGATTCAGAAGTGCATGTACATAGGAAAGGCGGAGCCACGAGTGACGAGGACAAGCGAGTATCCGAGAGACGTACCTTCGCGTCCTCTGCTATATCATATTGTCGACTAAGGTTGTTGCAGTCGACCTGATCTGCTCAACACCCCCATCACTTGCCCCTGCTCCCTACAACCCCCATTACTTACCCTGGTCTGCAACCCCCCCTACGTAATCGCTTCTCTGAGTATGCGGAGATGGTTCAGGCCCCCCCCCCCCCTCCCTCTTCACTTGTGCAGACACATATATAGTCTGTGCATGAGTATTTAGGCAACGTGCAGGGTCTCGAGGCTGTGTGTTGCGCTCGAAAAAAAAAAAAAGACCCCAGGAGGCTCGGCTGCTATTGCTTGTAGTGTCTGCCCTTCGAGATGGTTGTGGGTAAGCCGGGATTCGGGCGGGATTCAATTAGACCCGGAGTAGCTAAGCTCTACGCACTGACGGCACTCTCTGCATTAGTGGAGTCCTGCAGGGCAGGAATTGACCTCTAAACGGAATCGCCAAACGGAGTCTAAACGTTCGCTCTGTCCCAGCGCCGGTTCGCGCCGTGTGGTCTTGGCAGGCGACAAGTAAATCCTGCATCCAAGGTCAACATCGACCGGCTTAATGTGGGGGGCCTTGAGCCGATTTCTAAAGGATGCAGGATTTACTAAGTGCCCTCCGGTCTTGGCTGCTGACTTGTTCGTAGATTTCCGCTATTTAATCCCAATGTGGAAGCTGTTCTCATGGGTAGCAATTGCGCTGCTTTGTCCTTGTCATAGCTAAATAAATGCTCCTCATAAATGCAAATTCCAGATACGTACTACACTTAAAGGCTTAGAAACCTACAGATCATCAGTTTGAAATAATCATTGCGTCTTTAACAAATTCACTAAAATTCAACGCGGCCAATAAAAGCAACTCTATACACATAGTCGCGGCCCATTCAATAAGGTAACAGTCTGCGATCCGACAAGGCAAAATTTCACAGAGACACTCCGCACCAACTGTGGCGCAAGTTTCGAGCCAGCCAATGAGGTTGGTAAGACTTGGAGGTAAATGTATGCGCCAGAGGCTTCGGCAGCCATCTCTTCTGCAGAAGCCTTCGAAAGCCCAGCCGACAGCTGCGTGCGCATTTGGGGACGCCCTTAGGAGAGATGATCAGTCGGTGTCAACTAAGTCAGGCCGTGCGGCATAGCGTGGGCAAGGGGGGCAGTAACACACCATATTTGGGACACACCCATCCCATATACTGTAGTGCTCGCGCACGCCGCATAAAGTCAGCCAATACAATCCCAGGACACGATAAGTGTATATGCAGGCTTGGATGTAGATGCAAGCAGTAGGTTGAAAACAAGCAAATACTTAGAGGGTGACAACTGCTAGTGGTGTGTGAAGACGTACGGGTAGATGCAGGCTCGGTGTTTAGGACCAATACCTAGTCATTGCAAATTGGCGAACTTCCATGCTAGGGCAAATAGACATCTCCCTAGTTGACGTTTTAAAGAACGTAGGGTATCATCATGGACCAGGTTTAAGATGAGCTATTTAAAAAAAAACTCTGCTACTTTTTTAAAGCATGCATGCCCCTTTTAGTAATACTTGTGAAGCTGCCCTGTGGCGTTTATGTCTAGCGGCCTCGTTGTCAAGAAGGAACTATAACCATTTACAGCCTACCCTGTTCACCTCATACCTCTAGGTAGCGTCTTTGTTTAACTTAATCTTTATTTCAAAGTTCTGTATTAAGGTTCTTCCTAGCCTATCTTTGTATAAGCTATGTTTATGACGCTTTCTTGATACAATATGGTACTTGTTGTGGTGCTGGGAAGATTAAACAAGATCATCGCACATGGTGCACAACAATGAATAGCGTTGTGGCCACAAATTTTGTGACGACATAAGAAAAAAAAAAAAAAAAAACAAATTCAAGCCCAACCTTAAGAAAAGGAGGATAAGTAGAAAGTTAAAGAAAGTCTATCTCAATTTGATACACAAAGTCTATTCCAAATTTTCTTCTAAAAATGTGACTCTGTGAGCTTCTTTTACCCATCATACATCATAGGTGGGTTTATCTTCAGGGTCGGATTGGCGTTCAAGAACAGTAATGTTATCACGAATCTTACACGCTCGTCCTTTATTGTCCACCCAGCTGAAAAGTTTCAATGATTCATGTAACTCGTCCTCACTTTGTAGAGGCGAAAATCTCTCCGATCCGCCCAAATTCGTCCTTTCGAGAATTATAGGTATCAAATCGGCCGGTGTGTCGAAGGTCGTGACAAGCAGCGGAACCCTGAGTTCACGGAGCCAGCTGGAGCCCAGGCATCTGAATACATCATCAATCGTACGTTGGCCGACACCCTTCATCCACCAAACCGTATTGGCGAGTTTAAGGAACATGGCGTAATAGGCTAGTATGATTAAAGCCCGCGGACGATGTTGGCGGCTGAGTTCGATAAACCTCTTAGGGACAAAGGTGAGCCAGGTGGTAATTTGGTACACTATTTTGTTGCCAAGTCCATCCTCGAGGCCAACGTACAAAGCCCCCAACTTATTGAGGATGTCTGAGTAGGTATGGATTTCTGGATAATCTTCGTCATTTGGAGTGATAGATGAGATCATCTGGCGGAGTACGTCGGGGACCGCGATTACTGCCCTCTTCGTATCGAATAGTATTCTGTAAAAGAGCTTCGATACTCCAGCAGCCTCTGTTCGCTGCCGCCCCCAGTTGTGGAGGAGGAGGCCCATACCGCGCCAGACGACCATCCAAGGTATAATGTGCAGATCTTCTTCATCACGCTCCCGAAAAGCTTGAGAAGACAGCGCCGTGAGAATGAGAGCAGTCACAACAAGGCTAGCATGATGTTTTGGGTCGAATTGGGCTAAAGCCTGCCGAAAGCCCTCGGACGCCCGAGCTCGGTAAGCAAGCGCACGGTTGGGGTTAACTTCGCATCCGAGTTCCTTAAGATGAAGTGCTGTCAGGGCGAATATAGATTGCATTAGGAATGGAGATTCGAAACCACATTGAACTACCTGGGTGCGCATGATAGTATCTGTAGGGTTGGAACTTTTACCACTGGTGTTGAAAGATGAGCATGTTGTAGTCGTAAAGATCCATAGTAATCGAAGTTCAAAGTCGTCATGACAGCTCGGTGGAGGATATAGAGGCTCTCGCACCAAAGAAAGATCGCAAGGTACTCGAAACGAGTTCTCACTTTCATGAGGCTGTTTGTCTGTAAGATTATCGCAAAGACGCCCTCTTGAGGGCGCAATGCTGATAGGTCGGATGGGTAATGTTGCAGGGCGTCTCTCATAGTCCAGTGACTTATAGTAAGACCTTTTTGGCTCCGGAAGCCCGTAGATGCATTCTTCCTTGCGACGAGAGCATTGTGAACATATCGGACGCGCCTCATCGCACTTGACCCTCCGCGCCTTGCAGGTTTTGCAGCCGCCCCTAGACTTCTTGTGCGGCCGTTTGGTTTGGACGAGGCCCTGGCCATAGGAGATCATCTTGCTTGTTGAGAAGTATTGACTAGTGATTCGTAATGAAGACGTGTTTAGTTGACAATGGGGACTAGGAGATTTTGTTGTAGATTTAGAGATATGATCCAGGGGCCTGTGAGGCGAACAAGGTTAATAAGAAGGTTAAAGGCTTGTGGAAGTTTTGTGTGGAGCTTGGCCATCCTGAATGTAAGCACTACAAGCAGCCGTTAGCGTGTCTTCCAGCCCTATAAGGTAACTATGCTCGTCGTATATGCAAGTGTCGCGACCAGGGTCCAGATAATCATGACTTGCTCCAGCTCTCCGCAGGCCAGTGAAGATCCAATGATTAGATCGGTCGTAAAATTCACTCTTTTACTAGCAGAGCTGCCAAGCTTTCGAAGCTTTTAGGCTGTGGATTGCCCAATCAGAACAGGAAGCTCGTGAAGGGGAATCATTAAAGCTGTTACCAATAAGAATTGATTTTCAGACATTTTTATTAAATGGCTTTACATGTTTTTACATTTCATCGTGAATTATTCTTAAACATCTTTTCGTATCTTCGTGTCGTCATCTGTCGTGATGTATCTGGTCTAGTCTGATGTACGAGATGAGAGATGACCTCCATGCGGGGCCCTGTAACTGCACTGGTCATCAGGATTTTGAAGTGCCAACGTGTCGTAACTAGTTATCAGAAGAATAGTTAGAGTATGGGAAGCTTGTCTATAGCCCGGGCACGGTTTGATTTCCTCTTTTTTTTTTTTTTCTTTTTTTTTTTTTTTCTCTGACCCGATTACTGGTAATATTGCACGGCATCTTTCGAGAAAAGACACAACTCAATACCCCGATGCAAGCCGGCCCATATCTTGCCAAGGAACAGCGTACTTTTTCCAAAGCGGGAATGAATCTGGAGGCCTAGGGCATCTACCACTCTCCTGGAGGTGGTATCTACTAGAACAATCATAATCATTCTATATTCTACGAGCGAATGCACCAAATCCCTATGTGACTACCCAGCAGTTATTCAAGACGCTCTTGAACTAGCTCAGCTTCATCGGTCTCTGAGCCTGGCTCCCGAATATCTCAAAGATGTAGTTAAAGCTGTAGACGTAGTCATCCAAAGTCTCCTAGGGCGACTTGGGGCAGACAGAGGAAGCTTCGGGCACGATTATCATCACCATTAGCGTTTTGCCGACCTCTAGTCCTTGCTTCACATTCTCACACACGAATTTTAAGCTGTCTATTCCCAGAGGTATCTTAATCTCTTATGTAAAGATCAAAACATTCTATTAGTTGGGGTTTTTAGATTAATATTACTTGCACTTGAACTATAATGTGAGCTTAGCCGTAGCGCCCAAGATAAGTCCCAATTTTTGCAAGCTCAATGTCGGATATGCGAGCATTTCTGGTTGCCAAGGTCAAATTGCAACGCTTAAATCTAGTTCATAGCATGATCAACATCTATGTTGTAAAGAAAAGGTAAAAATGAGAGCCCAACTCTTGCGCCACTAAATCGCCAAGTGCATTCATCGAATCACTGAAAGCAGATTTCAGCATGACGACGGATATAAAGATGCCACCCGTCGCGTCAATCCAGGCTGTATTGCTCTGGACAAAGCAGCCGAGCGTAGCGATGATAGTGACAATGCTCATCAGACCGTCAGCGCGCTGATGAGTGGCGTTGGATGCTAGAACCGGAGATTTGATTTCCTTGGCGACTTTAATTGCTTCAGAGCTAATTTTAGAAATGTTCGATAGTATTTATCGGTCCATAAGACGCCGTTACTTACCATTGCGATATAATGCTTCCTTAGCAATCATCGTCAACACTGCAGGCCAGATGGCATGCATGCTAGGAGACTCGATTCCGCCATGGCTGTGAGAATGCCCAAGAAGCGTCTCAATGGGGTGCTCATGGGAAATAAAGTAGCTTTGCAGGAAGTGTGGTAGCATTCCTATGCCGAAGTCCGCCTTTAGAGCCTCTACACTGTCCCATAACATGTGAGAACCCGTAGCCACCACGACGCCCGACATAAGCAGTGAGAACAAGCTCTCCACGCGTTTCACATTTGAATTTCTCATCCTAGACTCTTGGATTAAGGATCCAACGACGAAGGCGATGAGGGCGAGGAAGTCGGCGGCTAGATCGGTGAAGCTGTGCCAAGCATCGGCCTCGAGGGCTTTGGAGTGAAACACCCAGCTACCGCCCAGCTTTATCGAGGCTAGGAGGAAGTTCACGAGCAGAGTCACTTGAATGACCCTGGCGCCGCTACTGGGAAGATTGGCGAGGTCACTAGGGGAGGCGTGATGCTCGTGACTATGAGAAGATTTGGAGCTCTTGCGATGGATGGTTTGGGACGCAGCCGTGGTATGAATTGATAACATGTTCTTGAACAAATTGTTGGGAGAAACACAGATCAAAATAGTAGATAGATCGAAGTAATGTAATACTTAGACTTAGGGATTGAAGTTGGGTAGAAACTTTGGCGTTGGTCGACTTTTATCATTCCATCGACTTGTTGCCGAGCATTTGGATCTACCAAGAATAGGGTCAATCAACGATCCAACTATGCGAATGCGAGTGATACTCGTACTTAGCCACAATCAGCATCCGTAAAAACGTCCGAGCTTGCTTTAGAATGTTCTACGGTATGCTTTAACGAGAAAGGAATCACAGAAAAATCCATCCCATTGATTGCTTCTGCGATCGGTTACGAGTAGTTATCGAGTCAAGGTAATCAGGTTTAAGCTTAGTGGGATCGTGTACGACGAATCAGGGGTAATATCAGTCGAATAGCTGCGCCGCAGCCCCTCTTTCGTTTTCGTTTAAACGCGTAGCACGTTTGACGCTAATAATGTGGATTTTGACATAAGCCGCTTTTGGGAATCTGATGAGAAATTAAAGGGATGCTACTGGTTGAGAGATTTGAAGCGTCAGATTTCGCATTCGCTTCCATTAGGCAAGGCTGACATGCGTTTGCCCTATGAGGCATCTGATGATAGATTAACAAGAACGCGATGGTCTTGGGCTTAGTGATAAGATTAGGGACTAGAAGAGAGACGGGCTCATCTGTATATAAGAAGGACAACGTCTCTTCAATGAATATTCATTCAGACAATCCAAGCAGCACCCTCCGCTCCTCCTCAGCTCTAAAACCTATCTCTTCTATTTGACAAACTTTCTCTGAGGCATCGACTAATCTCACCGGCAATATGACTTTCCTCCCTCAATTCCTTCCTTGGATTTTGCTTGGCAATCTAGCACACGCTATCAAGGACAACCCGGGAGCTATCGGGCCCCCTCCAGGATCGGATCCCCTGTCTTGGGGCTTCTACGCCACTCCTGAGGTCCAAGAGCCCACCCAGCTCGAGATCCAGGGTACCATCCCCTCATGGGTCACCGGTTCTCTCTACCGAGGCGCCGCCTCCACCTGGGACGTCGGGAATTTCACTGCAGAACATTGGTTTGACGGATTTACCCGTAATCATAGGTTCGAAATTGCCGACGGCCAGGTCACGTACCGCAGCCGCAACGCCTCTGATGAGCTGACGGCCTTTGTCCAAGAGACCGGGCTATATCCTGGTGGCTCGTTTGGCGCCGATCCTTGTAAAGTTATTTTTGGAGCTTTTGAGTCAACCTTTCGCGATGGGGTCAGTCCTCGAGGAGACCCTGATTCCGTCGATGTGGGCGTATCATATGTCCCGAACTTCCCTGGCCTTGCTCGCAACTCTACCAACATGGGCGCCCCATTTGACACTCTCATGTCAACGACAGATGCAAACAGCTTGCAGCAGATCGATCCTGTCACGCTAAACCCTATCGAAGGTGTTACCTACCAGGCTTCGCATCCTCTCCTCAATGACACCATAGCCGCAGCCCATCCAGCAATGGCCCCAGATGGTGCCATCTACAACTATGCGCTTGACCCGAGAGCTGACGAGCCCGTGTATCGCGTCTTTGGCATCTATCCTCCCGAGGGAGAGACTAGGATTCTTGCAAACATTACGGATGCACCGGCTGCTTACATCCACACGGTGTTCCGCACTGAGAAGCATGTTATCTTGATCATTTGGCAAGCCGATTATAAGAAGGAGTCTACTAACGTTATTGATTCTATCGGTGCATGGGACCCGAAGCGCAAGTCTATCTTCTACATCATCGATCCAATCCAAGGGGGTGTTCTGCGAAAGTACGAGTCTCCAGATGCATTTTTCGCATTTCACGAAGTCAATAGCTTTGAGAACGAGGCCGGAGACATCTTTGTGGATCTTCCTCGAATGAAAGACACCAGCTTTCTACAAGCTGGTAAGATTGAAAATCTCAGACACAACTTGGGCAATCCAAACACAAATATGACCTCAAGGGAAGACTTGAACAGCCAATTCGCTCGCTACCGTCTCCCTTTCCCTGGCAACGGCAACAACACAGGCATTGGATGTTCCAATGGCCAGACGCCCACATTCGATGCCGAAATCGAATTCTCTCTCCCCTTGGCCGAAGCTAACATCGAGCTACCGCGCATCAACCCAGACAACATGGGTAAGCCGTATCGCTTCGCTTACGGCATCCACGCCGACAAGGCTGGCAACTTTGCCGACTCAATCATCAAGATCGACACCAAGAACCAGGATTGGAAAGTGTGGAAGCCTGAGACAAGACACTTTCCCTCTGAACCCATCTTCATTCAGCGACCTGGTGCAACGTGTGAGGATGATGGCGCGGTTCTGTTTGTGGCAATGGATGCGGTGGCGAGGACTAGCGCCTTAGTGATTCTTGATGCGCAGTCTCTGGAGGAGGTTGGCAGGGCAAGAATGCCGATTGTGATGGGCTATGGCTTTCACGGAACCTGGGGTCAGGCTTAAATGTGCAGATGGTGGTCATATCAGGATGAGCAGTGTTAAGCTTAATGGTGGAGCGAGTACTTTTTCACATAATGTCTATTGCGCCAAATGAGCTAGGCAAGGAAGACACCAGTGTGCTTAAGCTATCATTGGAAGAACAAATTTCTTTAAGCGGTTGGGCCATAGAATATGCATCGGAATCCCGTTTCTATCTTCGGTTTGCAGTATAGAACTATCATCAATCGCATTTCTTCATTTAATTAACTACTTTACTTGCGGCGCAAATGCCTCCGTAAAACATTAGAAGCTAAAATCCAGCTGCAGCCTTAAAAGAAGGTGTTGTTCATTAAATATATGTCAGAGGTGCGGCATCGCAGTTGCTTCGGCGTATTCTTTGGCATCCTCTGACAGACCAGTGAGACTCCCCTTCATGGCACGCTGAAAGCCCTCACAGGACGACGTGTTCCGGAACATAATATTCATGCTCTTGCCAAACATGCAGGGTTGCTGTGATGTTTTGGTTGTCACTGTGATCAATGGCATTGAGAGACTTTGAGTTCATTGTGCGGGTAGCATCTGTTATGTTGGGAAGTGAAATTCATGACCTTGTCTTCTTGCTGTGTTCCCTAAATAGAAAATTAGTTATCCTAGGGTCTATTGCTGCGATCCAAACCATACTGACTCTCCCAACTTTACGGATTAAAGACAACATGAAGGAGTAGCGCTTGTATAGAGAGCAATTGTAGTGATTGGCAGTCTGGCTCCCATGAGGACTGCTTAAAACTAGCCCAAGTAGCATTACCTAGGACTCGATACAAGCGTACAAGCGGAGATGTAAGTGGAAGGATGCGCTGGAAATGAGAGCGGAGTTATGGGATGTGAGCCGCAGGTGTTCTGCTTCCGCTAGCCAGGGGCATGAACAAAGACATCAACGTGAGCTCCATCAATGTCACATCCAATGTCAATCGGAAGCAACCCATGCTTGATGTTTCGAAACAGACTAATATAATTTACGACGCCGCAAAGGTAGAATCCAAAAGGTCCATATCAACTATTCTATGCTTGCGTGTTGTCTTGGTACATTATAAAAACACCCCACAGCACATTATGTCTCGCGATGGGATAGTAAAGCACAAAATACAACTTCTCGTAGTAAACCATATCCTATAAATCTTATATACACTAGAAACCATATATCCTCTATCTGTTACAGGCATGATGTCCAGGAGAGAGGCCCGGCTTCGTATCTCCTAGATGTGGTTTAGGCTATGTTCCCCAGCGCCGAGTGGTGTTGCCATTTTGTCGCGGGTCCTTGTGTAGGCTGGTGGGAGTGACACCAGAAGTAAATTGATTTTCAATGGTGGGGGTTCTTGTTGCTCATCGAAGCCAGGGCTCTCGGACCTCAAAGTTTCAGCGTTTTCAGTATCATCAGGGGCTGCTATCGAATGTTAAGGCTGTGAACTCAATCGGGGTTTAGATTAATATATGACCTGAGCGCTTGTTGGTGAAGCTCCAGATGGCGAAGGCTGATGGAGGCAGCGCTACGATAAGGGCGACAAGGCCAACGATGATTTCCGGTGGCATTTTGGAAGAAGAATTGCCAGAACAAAGGCACTTGAGTAAGGCAAGCCAAATTGTATAAATCAATGGTATGGGTGGCACGTATGAAGATCGGAAGAAATATGGAAATCACAATCAGGACTTGGAGGCATTTAAGAACCACGGACATGATCCAGCAAGCCGTGATAAATGACGACTTCTGCTCTCAGCACTGCCATGTAGATCGATTATGTTCCCTGAGAAGATCAGTAACTGAGCCCGGAGAGAACAACTTTGGGATAGGCCAATTATGGAGGAGTATCATGCCCAGCTACCAACATATTGGGATAAATGGAGGAAGGCCTTGTCAAAGGCATGATCACCTGGCCTGTTGCAAATCGAACTCTGGGATAGGCCAATCAGTCATAGAAGATCAACACCAACGCGCTGCGTGGCAGTGTGAATGAGGGCCCGCAATGCGACAGCAACTCTGGGACTGACCAATGATGCCACAATTTGACTCTCTCCGAGGTGGCCTGGAAGCCGACCACCCTGAAGTCGTGCTGTGAGCCAAACGCCCTGCCGTAGTCGTTATACATAACTTTGGGATGATCCAATGAGCGTGCAATGAGGGGTTCCATCTTGCACTTTGCCTTAATTCCTCAACCCAAACGCGAAGGCGTACACTTTTCATATAATGGCCTCTCCCGCCATATCGACATCCATCCATCAATTCCATCATCGTAATCAGCAGCATCCATCAACTTCCATCTTCAAACTCCTGAGATCTTTCTCCTCCGAATCACATGGATCACTGTTTCCACATCAATCACATTCGACTTGGACTGAGCCCTTTCTATAAGGTTATTGGCACTCACAGCCGTTGCCATGCCTCGCCCCTCGCGGATCTCCGAGGAACAATGGGAAAGCCACAGGGAACGCATACAGGAGCTACGCTTGAAAAAGATGCAACTTAGGCATATTATTCCATACATGCAGGAGAATGACGGATTCTTCGCAAAGTGAGTGCGCGCCTCAGGTCTTAATAGTATCTGTACTGACAAAACTTTGTAGGGAACACGAGTATAAGAAGAAGTTCACCGAGTGGGGCCTCGCTAGGAAAAATATCAAAGATCCCGATCTGCTCTGGGCAGCCGTTGACGAACGCCTAAAGAAACGAAAACGAGAAGACAAACAAAGCCAGGTGATTATTGAAGGCAGGGAGGTGGACCCAGAGACAGTGAACAAGGAGATCTCTCGACACTTTTTAACAACAAAAAGAAGAATTCTAGAATCTGGTCAGTGAAGCAGCGGGTGCACAGTGACTTATGAATCTTGATTTATATGCTAACCATACTATCTTTTAAACAGCCATTGTAGACCTGCCTCAACAAGTGGTGGTGAATACTCCGCCGCCTATTACCAGCCCTCAGCTCTCTCCCAGTAGCCTTCCGCGAAACATAACCTTCAAGACATTGCCTTGGATACAATTCGACATTTTAATACTCCCAAAAAGTGAGTGGAATGCATCAGCAATGTTGAAGAATGAAATTGAGACATTTTCTTAGCTATTTCTGACCTATTCCCTCAAATTCCTCCTGCAACGACACGCACTTCTGCAAGCCTTACAAACGACGCCATCTCCTTGAACGGCAACGACTGTCCCGCGACTATGTCCCTGGTTTCTTACATTAACAACTCGGATACTCTTGATATTCAATGGGAAGGGGGGTTGGAGAAAGATTGTCTTTCGGGAATTTCCACCGCCTACTTCGAAAACAGACTTGCAGTCTTAATTCCAGAGCGCGAGAATTCACAAAAGTGGCTTGGACGGCTGACCCAAAGCGGCAAAGTCTACAACGATGTCCTTCCACTGTTTAGCCATGCAGTTTATCTTGTTTCTAACGATCTATTAGATCATAACAAACTGTACGTCTTACTCAATTGGGCAATTGAGAACCGCCTCTTCTGGGTTATCCAAAAACTAGCCCAGGTAGACTTGCCGACTGTGGCGGCATTCGTATCTCAGCTCCTTTGCAGCGCTATTCAGATAGGCGACGCGAGTGTTGTGGAAACCCTTCTGGCTCTTGGTGCAAGTGCGAGCTCCTATCTCTCTTGCCCTTGCTCTTATCGAACAGACCCTTTGGAACACGCCTTCGGGCAGTTAAGGCAATGTTCAACGCGGACTCCAGATGACATTGATAAGTCTGATAGGATCGAAAGCATTATCCGGGCTTTGATCTCTGCTGGAGCAGATGTCAATACCGTAAGACAACGTCCTGTGCTTCAGGAAGCTGTTCAGCATGGTTCAACAGACATCACTCGTATCATCCTAGAGGCTGGTGCCGAGGTCAACGCACCTGCCACGGAGCGCTATGAATGTATCCATGGCGTCTCAGCTCCTTGTGAAGATATTCGCACACCATTTCAGATGGCTTATGCCCTCGGCCGCACGGAAATCATACAACTTTTAATCGAGTACGGCGCGGATACTCATGCTTGTGTTTCCCTGCCTGAAAACTGGACACGCTATGAAAACGAGACGCTCCTCACTACAGCTGTCATGAAAAACGATTTTTCTTTCGCCGAAAGTCTTTTAGTAGAGGGAGCTCATCCGTTATCCCCTGAAAGATTTTCCTTGAGCTGTACACCCCTTGAAGCTGCTATCGAAGGAAATCATGTGGAGCTTGCAACGCTTCTCCTTAAACATCTTGCAGCCATGGCTAATATCGCAATTTCTCCGTCGCCCTTTCCTGAATTGAGCCTATACTATAAGATTCCGCTCAAAAACGCCGTGGTCAATTCGAATATGGAGCTTACATCGCTCCTGCTTAAATACCTCTCGGCGTTAAGTAGTGCGGCAGGGTCTCAATCAATGCCTGAGGAGCTTAGCAGCCTAATCTGGTTTTTACTCGCACAAGTCGTGGGGAAGGATGATGTAGAGCTTGTAGGACTTTTACTTAGCTTTATTCTCGTTCTTCCCATAACTCAGGAGAAGGAGAGAAAGACTGACCTTCTTACATGTGCGATATCCTCAAACAGTCTGAACACTCTCAATCTTTTTACGCGGGGTTTTCGCTGGACACTGTCTCTAGGAGACATTATCAAAATTTATGACACTTCCCCTCATTTAAAGACAGAGGTCGTTGAGCATGCCCTGCGTTGGGCTTTGAAAGCTGGCACTGATATAAATGAAGCTAACGAGGATGGAATAACTCTTCTCTTGGCAGCTTGCTATGCTGGAAATGCCAAGCTAATCGAGGTTCTTCTAAGCCTCGGCGCCGATATAAGTGCACCAAATGAGAGATACCCGTGTTATTGCTCGCCTTTTTCAGCAGCTATAGCATCTAAATCAACTAACAAAGAGGTGCTGGAAGTGCTTGTAGCCGCAGGAGCACCATTTACTGATGAAGCTCTATTCTTGGCCTCCCGGGAGGGAAGCACTATGCTGGTTAATTCAGTTTTATCTATTGGGGTGGACCCGAACTCCTTAATTCATCCTTTGCGGAGGTATCCGACCTGGGATGAGTGCTACCGCGAGTCTGGAAGTACATCGCTACACGTGGCCTCATGGCATTCTCGTGAGATTGTTGTCGAATGTCTTCTCAAAGCTGGAGCAGACCCTAACTTCGCACTCGGCTGTGGCTGTACACCGCTGGGGCTTGTACTGAAAAGGCTGCCATTTATAACTACGCCTATAGCCAATGACAAGATTGAAGAGGCACTCCCTGGCGTGCCTGCACAGACCCAGCTACTGAAAACTTTGCTTGAGCATGGAGCCAATCCAAATCAGCCTTTCCACACACGTCACTACAAAGAGTGTGATACACCAAGTAGGAGACAGGTGCAATGTTTTCGACGGAGTTACGGGGAAAATCTATTTGATACCCGATCTGCTCTCGTTACACCTCTTACTTACCTGGCTACTTATAAATGCACTAAAGCTGTAGAAACTGCCCGCCTTCTTCTTACATATGGGGCACTACCGAGACTTAAAGAAGGCCTGCTGGGTCCATCTCCTCTTCAATTGTCCGCCGCATTCGGCGATACTGAGATGATGGAGTTTCTTCTTCACAATCTGGAAGATGAAAATAGAGGGCGCCACTCCCGTGCCTCAGAGGCATACAGAGGCAACTCAAGTTTTCCGTCAGCTGTAGAAGCAGCAATCTTGATAGGCTCAACCGAGAAGTTGCAAATCTTAGAAGCTTCCTGTGGACCGTTGAATTTGAGCAGGAAATCTTATTGGCTTACCTTGGGCCTGAGGAAGGCTGTGGTTGACACAAACGTCATGTTGGTTAAAAAGCTCATTCATTCAGGAGTAGATCCTAGTGGAGAGGAGCCTGGGTATCAAGAATTGCGTCATGTGCTGAATACTTTTCGCTACTACTTGTCTTCTTCAACATATGCCTTCGGATATCGTGAAAGAGGTTTTACCCTTTTGCAGCTGCTTGGCGAATCTATATCCGAAAGTTTCAAAGATGATCGCGACTTGAGAGAAGACAATGAATTGGCCATAGCCGAATCACTTCTAGATGCAGGAGTTGATGTCAACCAAGCAGCGGCGAGGTCCCGAACACCACTCGCTCGAGCGCTGGAGAAGGATCATGATAAACTCGCCAGACTGTATTTGTCCCGAGGTGCTAATGTCAATCCGACGCGGGAGCTGAGACCCTCCTGGAAATCTCCACTTCAAACAGCAGCAAAGAGAAGCAATACGGAAATGGTTGAGCGGCTGCTTGAGAAGGGAGCAGATGTCAATGCTGCTCCGAGCTACAGGGCGGGAGGAACCGCTTTGCAGTTTGCTGCGATCAGAGGCAATATTCAAATTGCCTTACTGCTTCTAGAGAAGGGAGCAAATATCAATGCCCCTGGATCAGCGAAAAATGGGCGAACTGCATTGGAAGGCGCTGCTGAGTACGGCAGGCTTGACATGATACATTTGCTACTGGAAAATTCTGAGCTTGACGAACGAAAGTCTATCAAAGAACAGTGTATCACGGCTGCAAACTTCGCTGAGGGAGAAGGTCACTTGATAGTTTCGAAAGCTTTGCGGGAGTGGGAGGCTAAAAACTAATGGCTTGTGGAACAGTGTGGGAAAGTTTATCTCAGTCCGTGGTCTCAGCCAGGGCACTCGTTGGGTACTGTTCATTTGTGTCTAGGGAGCTTTGGGTCTTGATCTCAAAATTTCTATGCTTAAACTTGCACGCTTTGACATGCTTTCTGTTGTTGTCTAGTATTAGGGAGGCACCGAAGATTGTCTAGCAAATGTTAGCGAAGTCGTGTATGGCACCAGTGTTCGAGGGAAAGCACTTCTAACCCTGCACAAGGTAGGATAAAGCGCATGTATAGATGTCTCCTGTTTTGCATTGAAAGCTATTCATTGACCTCATGCTAAGCCTCCATGGCCTATTCGTACTTCTAGATCAATGCACAGTCCCTTCCCTCGAATGGTCCTTGCTTCTATTTACCCAAAAGCTACTATGTCGTGGGCTTTTGTTTCTTTTGAGCACTCTTGTACAAATGGTAGGACTCTTTAGTATCTGCATGATTCTTCCCCAGCAGTGTCTCCCTTCTCTTCGCTACTTGTAGAAAAGTCCGCTCAGCTACCTTATACCGCTTAAACTCCATATGCATCCGACCCACCCAAGACAGCGAAGACAACGTATCGGGATGATTCTCTCCAAGTAGCTTTTCCCGGCCCTGAGCTGCATGATTAATCTTCTGACTCGCCGCTCTCTTCTTACCACTTCGGAAAAGAGACAGACCTAACAGAGAGAGTACTTTCAGACTCTCAACTGTATCCTCGGAGGATAGCTTCTTTCGGGCGTCAAGTTCACGGTGAAGCACCTCGGCTGCTTTTGCATACTGATGATCATGATAAAGCGAGGCGCCTAGCCAAACAATAGCGTTGAGCGTTTCGTCCTCCTCGTCTGAGGACTTTTTGCTTCGAGCGTCCAGCTCTTGTTGAAACAATAGGGAAGATTTAGAATATTGGCGATCCTTGTGGTATGTGCGGCCTAACCATCCAACAGCGCTGAGCAACTTGGAGTCGTCCTCCCCAAACAGCTTGTTTCGGCCGTCGACCACTCGTTGCAGCGATTCTAATGCTTCCTTGGTTTTCCCGTTGTGATATAATGAGCAGCCCAGCAAAAAGTGCGAGTTGAGATTGTCGTTCTCTGTTGATCCTTTACATTTCTCTTGCATTCCGATGGCCAATCGCAGCTGTTTCTCTGCTTCGACATACCGTTCCCCTTGATAGAGAGAGCTACCGACCCAGTAGACAGCGTCCACAGTGCCATTGTGCTCGGGGCCGTGTACCTTCAAACGTCTCTCGACCACTGATTGCATTTTCTCTGCTGCTTCATTCCACTGACCGAGCTCATGCAAGGAGCGCGCCAACACGAACAAGCTCTTCAATGTGTTCTCGTTCTCCTTTCCTAGAATTTTCTCTTGACCACTGACTGCCTGTCGCAAGGGCTGCAGAGCATTTTTGTAGTCTTTCTTCGAGTGCAAAGCATTTCCCAGTTCGTACTTAGCGTACAGTGTTTCAGTACTCTCTAGACCAAACAGCTTTTCGTAGCCTTCAGCGGCGGGCTGTAAGTTATCGATGGCTTCGTCCAAGTGGCCCTGCCTAGCCGCCGTGCGTCCCAACCAGTAATAATACTTGAGTGTGCTTGGGGCGTCTTTTCCATCCAGTCGCTCCTGGACTGTAAGAGTGTCTTGAAACACCTTCGAAGCTTTGGGGAGCTTGTCCTGCTCAAATAAGGCACGGCCGAGCCAGCCCTTGGACATTAGGGTGTTTGCATGTTCGCTGCCATGGAGAGTTTCTTGGCCATCAATCGCTGATTGTAGTTTCTCCTCTGCTTCTTTCCATTGAGATTCCCTGAGATAAGCGCATCCGAGCCACAGCGTAGTGCTAACCGTGTCTACATCGTCTTTGCCTTGAAATTTTTCCAGCCCTTCAACCGCTTCACGCAGTGGCTGCATGCTCTCATTGTATTTTCCCTGATTACACAGAGCATAGCCCAGCCATTGCTTAGAGTCGATAGTTTGACTGTCGTTCATCCCAAAGACTCTTTCCTGTCGCTTTGCCGCATCACGTAGCTTGACAGTTGCTTCGTCGTACTGACTTCGTTGGAATAGCACGCGACCTATCCAGTAGAGTGAGTCTAACACGGTAGGATCATCTTTCCCGAATAGCTTCTCGAGGCCCTCGTTTGCTGATCGAAAATAACCTTCGCACTCATCATATTGGCTTTGCTCAAACAGTGATCGTCCAAGCCAGTAGAGACACTGGAGCGTTTCGAGACCTTCCTTTCCTGCTAGACCTTTCGAGGCACGCTTGAGGGCCTCGCCAGCTTCTGAATTTCTGTTTTGCGGGAAGAGCGAGCGACCTAACCAGTAGAAGCAATGGCTGGTCTCAAGCTCAGATGCTCCCTTATGAAGGGCCATACCATCAGCTGCAAGACGCAAACTTTCCGATGCTTCAGCGTGTCGATTCTTCCGAAACAGGGCACGACCCAGCCAGTAGATTGCCCTCAGGGTCTCAAGCTTGTCCATCCCCTGACAGTCTTCTAGGCCGTTAGCGGCACGACGCAGGACTTCTGTCGCTTCATGGATCTCGTTTTGTTGACAAAACAGCGAACGACCCAGCCAGTACAGGCATCGAAACGTCTCTGAATGTGATTTGCCATATTTCTTCTCGAATCCCACAGTAGCACTGCGCAAATGCTGGGTGGCTTCACCCCAAAGAGCTTGTCGGTACAATGCCCGCCCGAGCCACTGCGCAGTCCACGAGGTATCGAGGTCATCCAGGCCGAGCAACTTGCGCCGGCCTTCATATACTTTCCGCAAGATTGGTTCAGATTTCCTATACTGCTCGTTCTTGTAGAGAGCGACGCCTTCCTGGTGCAACTTTTTCAGCTGAGCAATTTCGTCGTTTTCAACGGGAATCGGTGCTGTTGGTGCTGGTTTGGGAACTGGACTTGGGCTTGCTCTAGGAATCGGGCTTGCGCTATCCGAAACTCCTCCGGGTATGACACTCAGAATCTCCTTCGCACAAGCCGCTGCTGTTGCTGCCGCGTAGTGCTGCCAGGTCTTGGTCTTGTGCGAGTCAGCATAGTCGCAAATACCTCGAACGACAAGACATGGGAAGACATTCATCAACCCCGCCGCTTCCATCTCAAAGCACAAGACGCCACCCAACTCGGAGCTGAGCCTATCCCTGGTCTCTCCTCTCTTCATCACCTGGTTGCCCGAAGCGATCGTCCCGTAGTGGACCACAACTTCTTGCGCGCGCTCGGGTCGATGAATCAGCCTATCGCTGTCGCAATTGTTGCAACTCTTCCCGGACTCATGCTGGTAGTCTGCTTCGAAGAGCTTGTCGTGGCTTACTCTTTCCCGACTGAATTTAGAATACCCACTGAAAGCATCTAGGTAGGTTGGCAGTTCACTCCTATCCCGGTGTTGGTTGGCTTGAAGCTTTGCCAGCGCATTCAGAAGGATGGGCGTCGGCGCATTAAGGTAACCAGTGCGCTCAAAGCCAGACGAAGTAGTCTTGCCAATGTCGTATTGGACCACGCCGCCGTGGCCGTTCCGCGGTTGGCTCACGACTACATCTCCGAGGCGGATGTCTAAGTCGTCTTCGAGGCTCGGCACGCCGCCGCCGATACCGACCATCAATCCGAACCGTATCGACCTGAACTTCATCTGCATACGAACGGCGACCAGCGTTGCCGAGTTGGTCCCGATCAAGCCTGCGGGCAAACATACAATGACCACATTGTGCTGACCGATTCGTCCTAATGTATATAAAATCGAATAATCATCGTCGTCGAGCGTTTCGTGTTCTTCATCGAGGACCGTCTGGGCCGCCGCTAATTCAGTGGGCAGAGCGCACACCCATCCGACAGTATAGTCATCGTAATGGAGGCGGCGTCGCGACATCGGTGGACAGACGCCGGGAGGGTGTTACTTAGACAGGTACACATTACAAGTTCGAAAGCTGATTCTAGGGTTTTGGTAGTAATCACCTTTTTGTTGCGACTGCTTCTACCCTTTGTGTCTTTGGATGCGGGGCTTGGTGGTATCATCAGAAAGAGGCGCAGCTGCAGCTGAATATGCCTTGCTGCATGGATATCGGAGGAGTTCGCTCGTCCAAATGCAGCTCAGCCATGTGACGATCTAAGCTGGCAATGTAGAATATATTCAATACGACGTCATACTTCGTGATATTGAGGTTCTTGAGGTCTTTGTCAAACCTATATCACGAAGTTGCTTGCTTTTTAGAGACAAAGTTTGACTTAGACCAGGGGGAAGTCAAGCGGACCGTTCCGCTGCTAGTTTACCCGGCCGAAGCTTCTTAGTCGTTAACCTCACTACAGGGACTTCATAATCGCTGAATTGAATGCTCCTAACTTTCTTAGGGCCGACTGCAAAGTTGTTTTGCTTAGTGCCGAAGCGATGTTTCGTTCACGAGAGCCGAACTTATTTTTAAAGTAGTCGACCCAAATGGCACTCTCTTACCAACCGTTCGGCTTCGCTTTTCCGAAGTGCCAAGGGAACCCAGCGCTGCTCGCACACGTTGTGGAGAAAGCTGCAGCTAGATCCAGGACACCACGAGGAACCGCAAGGGTCCTAAAGGAACTAACACAAAGAGTCCCATCGATTTGTCTTGATGGGGAAAGTCCCTGTGATAAAGGGTGTTCGCCTCGGATTCTACGGCTTAGAATCGATCCTGGAAATGAGCCATGTACTTACTTGGGATAAGTATTCGAGTAGTTCGACCTAGATTAGATACTATTTAATCTGGGTCGGCTGCAAAATTGATCGCCCAATCTAACACCCCCTCCGCTTTTTGCTAGACTGCCATGATGTTCTGGCCTGCCCTTACCCTTCTCCTGGTGGTTCCCTCCGGACTAACAGCACCTTCGCCCTCTAAGAGCGAGGAATACGTCGTCGAACATGGATTCGTGACAACCCCCAAAGACGAGGCCTCAATCCGCGCCTACTGGACGCCGGAGCGCCTCGAAGCAATCGAACACGATCCATACAGAGACGGACCTGCACCACCAATCCCCGAACAGGACCGCCCTTACGGCGCCGAGTATACCGACAAGGGAGCCATCCCCAGCACCATCGGTCGCCTCTTATTCACAGCGCCCTACACTAATGGCACCACCATAGATAGCAGTTGCACGGCGACGGTCGTCGAAAGCGACACTGAAGCGACCGTCCTCGTGGCAGCAGCGCATTGCTTCAAACCCAACGCATGGATCACGAACATCACTGACTGGCATTCTAACATCCTCTTTCTCCCTGGATTCCGCGATAATGAACCACAGGTGAATTTTACCGTCAATCGGGCTTTTCTCTCGAATGGCTGGGCGTATGGACCCGGGGAGGGTACTGATCGCTTCGCCGTCGATCGTGCCTTTGCCGTTCTCAACGTGGATCCGTATTCCGGGGAAACTGCCGAAACCATGGTCGGTCCCCGCCAAAAAGTCCACTTCGGCAAGGACGAAACATCGTATCCTGAGATCATTAACTTAGGCTACCCAAGCGCCGTGCTCGACAGCGAAGATGAGCTCCGCTTTGGTACTCCAGCTTTCACAGGCCGCCGGCTTGCCGCTTGCACCGGGAAGCCAATCGACTGGTGGCAGGAAGACACTGCGCTGGCAGGGTTCCCATGCGTGATGGGTGGAGGGTCTAGCGGCGGGCCTCATCTGGCTGAGTCTGATCCAGAAAAAGGCGTCGGAATTGTCGTTTCGGTGAATTCGTTGTTGGACGTACAAACGGATGAGGATGGGACGGAGACGTGGTATGAATTTGGAGCATCAGTTACTGATGAGTTCGCGGAGCTGCTTTACAAGGCGGCGCAAGGGGAGCCATAGTAGGGCCAATTTGGGGGAAAAGGAAAACAAGCGCAAAAACGAGACCATTTCTTCGTGTGACTATGTTTGTCTGAATACTAGCGCAATATGAGAGGTGCGAACAAAAAAGGCCATTGTCGTCGAAGATGCTTTTCAGCGACTCTATGTGACTGCCAGGGGTGTCTCGATGCCTTACTCTATTTATACAAAACCATGACTCTAAGCAAATACAATCCTCCATAATTATACAATATCCGCGTACGGTGCCAAGCGCGCTCTGCAATGTGTCTAATCCCGCATTGCAAGCTTGTACTTGCTCTCTTGGCACGAAGTCTGTCTCAAGTGAACCACTGAGCGCTCCCTATCAGTCAGGCACTAGGTCGGTGTGATGCTAAGGAAGGTGATGACCTGGCTTGAGAAACATCGACAAGGGGTTTGAACGACTCGGGCGGTAGAAGGAAATGACTTGAAGGATCCGAAGCTGCGGAGCATGTTGATGAGGCTGAGCCTGGCAAGACTGCAGTTGAAGGCAAACAAGCTGGTGTTGAGATTTTCCTCCAACTTGAAGAGACAAATTAAGTTTCAAGTTATTACAACAACTCAATCAACTTGTTCCACAATCAAATTCATTTTCAACCGTGTCGATTGCTCTTTGTTTCCAGCTAACTATCAATTCAACTCAATTGCTATGCTTCACAGTTAAAATAATCAGTCATTGAAAACAGTCTCGCGCCCGAAAAGAATTCATACGCCACCAACATCGTACACAATCGCCTCCCACTACCTACTGCGTCTCAGGCTTCGTGAGCGTCCACACCCTGTGCCTCAAGTTCCTCTCCTCATCTAGCTTTGACTTTTCCACCTTCAACGGCGCTACCGTTTTCTTTGGCACCTCGTAAAAGTCAACGGCAGTGCCATTGCTTTGCCTCAGGCACGGCTCGACAGAACGTTGGTCCTTTCGCTCCAAGGAACCGTGATTGTTCTGGGGGTTGTACTTCTTGTTCGCTAGCAACCGCTGCCTCAGAGACTCATGAAGAACGGCTCCTCGTGGAATGTCGCGATAAGCACTGAGATTGGGCCATCCTCTGTAAGATTCCCAGCCCCTCTCGTCATTGTTCCCAGAATCTTTCAGCTCCCATCGAGGCATGAAAGGCAGTGTCTCTGAACAATAGAGGTCAGTTACCTTTGTTCACTAGTATGACAGGCATTGCACTTACCGATGAACTTCCACATCAAGACCTTCACAAATGACGTCCCGTATCCAAAGGAAAGGCAATCGTGCATGAATCCCTTGGTAATGTTCGCCTTCACCGACTTCTCATCACCCATTAGGAGCTTGAACTGATCGTATCCAGGACTCCAGTGGACCCTAGCCATCGGCTCCCTTTTCCCCACAAGATCGACTTCACGGATCATCCATTCCAAGGCCATATCGCTCAGTTGCAAACGATTGTCATCGAGAACAACCCTGTCCTTGTTCTTCTTTGGCTTGATCGACGTCCAAATGCTCCCAAACCACTCCAGGTACCCCATATCACTTGGCATTTTCCTGTCGAAAGCTGGCCAGCCTCCACCAACGTCACCGTGGTTTCCAGGGAACCAGACTTCCCGAATGCTTGAGCTGTGCGGATCATTCCCGTTCACAATATTCTTTCTGCAGTCTTTTTGCTTGTGATACTGGTTTCGGATATCCTGTGCGAAAAGAGCAGGCTTGAACTTTACACGTTTCTCATCAACAGCAACGGCGTGGCGAATATGTTTCGCCGTGCCTGCAACCTCCACGGGAGCAGGTGCGCTCTTCTCAACCACTGCGACCGAGTTGACGCAGTCCCATAGACCGAGAAAGAAGACTTGAATATTCTCGTGGTCCTTCTTCAAGGAATCGCCTGCACTCCTGCAAAACGTCTCCCCAAAAGCCTTGATTTCCTCAAGCGCCGCCGTTGTCTCGGGGCTTTCTGTGACCTGCATATCACCAGCGAGGATACTCTCCGGCTGGGATTGCTCGCCTTCCTGCGATGTAACTAAGGTTGGCGGGATTTGCGAACTGGAACTTGAGTCCAGGAGCGCATCCGTCTCATCAGCCGACGAATCGTCAAAATCATGGTGGTTGGAGCTGGACCCAGCAAAGCTAGTGCGTTTCTTTCCAGTGCTCTTCTGGCCAGCGCTCTGCGCAGCGATGCGGTCGGCACTCTGAAGCTTCAGTGACTTTGCGTAGAGGCGATAAGCGAAAGGGACCATCTCTTCATTGCCCTTGCACAAGAGGCCGACGACATTGATCATACGGGCGAGATATTTAGCGGTAAAAGCGCCACGACTGAAGCCAAAGATGTAAATTTTGGCATCCTGTAGAGCCGTTAGACTGGTTACATGTGTGATACAGGACAATTTGGCTACTTACCGGCTCGTAGTACCGCATGAGAAAACGGTAACCAGCCATGATGTGCGCGTCGAACGTTGTCCCGAACCCTTGGTCAATGACCTTGGAGATCGAGCTGCGCGCCTCGCCTAGGTAAGTTTTGTGAATGGAGGTCTCCGAAACATCGTAGGTACCAATTCCAGCTATCCAGAAGTGAGCGATCAGATGCAGCCATTGACGTCGTTTTCCTGAACGTACTCTGGTAATAATGGAATTGCTCATTGTGGTTCCGATCGAGCTTGCGCAGGATCTTGACTACATTGGTGTCGGCATTCGTGCCGCTGAACGTATTACCAGTACCATCGAAGCAGAGAATGAGTTTCTTGTATTCCTTTGGACCTCCGGCGGTAGGTTCGACGGGCGGTGTCATGGGTTCGGCGTGTGGCATCTTGCTACTAAGGAAGTAGTTCGAGTGAAATCGAGAAGTGTGTTTTCTTAGTAAAAGCTGTCTCACGTCTGTAACAAAAGCAATGAACACAACAGAGTTCCACAGGACAACAGGAGATGGATCTGTAGTTTATATATAATTCACATTTACTCATACACAGCGCTTGGTCGTTCGAATAAGCCATTATCATGTGCCGAAGCACGTGTGGATCCCTTGATCTGGAACTGTTAAGACAGAGCACGCGACGCAGCTTCTTGTGATGTCGATAAAGGCGTTCAATAGCCGGAATCTAGACCCGATGCGGTGGTTCACAGCTTAGCCACTCCAGTCCAGACAGAACTAGCTTCGCCCAAATTATACCATACGTAGATTTGATTCAGCGTGCCGTTCCGCCCGCCCTTCAGCCCCAGGACACTAAGCATGTCGAGATGCGCGATAGTCGCTACGCTAGTGGTGATTACCGGTGACTGCAGCAAGCCACATTCCAGACCGGCTTCTCCGACACCGCAGCAGCTGAATGGACACCAGTCTATAGCAAAGGCCTAGAATTGATTTGTCACAGACAGTCGCAAACTGATACTGGTGGCTGCGCACTACCTAATAAGTTGTGGTTGTCATGGGCGCTTGGGTTGCCGTTTAAGGCTAAGTCGCAGGTCGTCCACTTGGTGTCTATGCTAAGCTAAGCCTTGTCGATGATAATAGGAGCTTTTAGTATGAAGACCATACAATATGAGTACCAATTGTTCATGTACAAATAAATGAAGTTCAGCATTAGTCATTCATTTAAAGAACCCAGGGGGCATTGGTTCACATTCACGTGGAAATTTACAAGACAATGATTTCCAAAAAATGGTTACAAAGGAAATAAAGAAATAGATTTAAAAGCTATCAAATGAGACTCCCAGTACAAAGGAAACAAAGAAAACAACTGACTTTTTTTTGTTCGTTTTGTGTTTTTCTTCGTTTTTTTACCTTTTTCTTTTTTCCCTCCTCCCTCTTTTGCTAGCTTTCCCATCAAAGACGCAGATGCCAAACGCTATGTAGCTTCTGGGGTGCGTACTTACCCAAGGAAACGAGCTAGTGAAGGAAGAGTGCCCAGACCAGTCATAACTGAAACAGCAATAGAAAATACAGCGAGATACACCGTGAACATCCAAGCAACAAAGATGGCTCTGTATCATGTTAGCATGTATGCCTAGATGAAAGGAGTTGACACCAGTCTCCAAGATCTAAAATTTAGTCTGCAGAGACATGTTGACAGCACCAATGACAATCAGGCATGAGACGTCGAAAGCATCGACCTCATGCATGATCTCCATGTAGTCAACAGACGAAATCACAAACTTACCTTCATTCTCACGATCCTCATACTTGTCCACGTAGAACTCGATCTGGAAAAGCTTCTCGTTGAGAGCCTTGAGCTTCTCGATACGAGCAGCAAGCTGGCCCGGGATCGGAGCGAATTCTTTGACAAGAGAGACGCAAGCCTCGTTGTTCTGACCGGCCGCCAGAGGGGCCACAGCCTCTTGGGCACGGAGGACGTTGTTCGTGACGACCTCGCAGCGGTCGTCGAAGGTGGGGTAGGTGTTGAGCGTGGTGGCACCGTCGCGGATGATGAACTTGTAAGAGCGAAGATGGCGAACCTGGATCTTGGCATCCATGAGCTGCGTGTGGAGCTTTTCCATGAAGGCCTTGACAGCCTCAAAGTTGACGGCGGATTGAGCAGAGGCAGACATCTTGTCGTTAGCGAAGTTCGAAGTGTCTTGGTGAGGGTTGTGTTTGGATATGTGGTGATACTGTACCTGAATAGCAGGAAAGAACGGGGGCAGCTTCAGCTCCTTGGATCAACAAAGACAACGAAAAGCGTACTCTTGTAGAGAAGTAGACTGTTGCGTTGTGTGGACTTTGCGGGATCGAAGAAACAAAAGCTGTCGTTGATATTGTCGGATGACACAATAAGATGCTTCAATATCAGACTGAATAGATTGTGTGAAGAAGGAAGAGAAATCGTTACAGCAGCAGAATTTTAGGGGTATTTATTTCCCATTGGAAGTTCTCGTCCCTGCAGAAGCACAATCGAACTGGTTTTGAACAATAGTTCCAGAATGAGTTTCTGTCCTGTTGATCGTCCTCTGTCCTTGTTCGTGGACGTCTGTTCTCACAACACATCCTTAGTACATCAGATTTCACCAAAGGAACTAAAAAACCTCACTCGGATCTCAGAAAACAGATTATGAACTTCAAAAAGGCTACCAAAAAGGTTGCAAGCCATGATGATAGTCGTGAATGAGGAGAATGTGAGGTCATTCTCACCTTGATATCACAACAACACCAACTTCATGTTGCCCCAGCCCCGCTATTGATATCGTGCTCTGTTTACCCCTCTTCCCACTCTCTTCTTCCCATAGCTCCCATCTTTCCACTCTTCATACCACAACATCACCAACTTTCTCACACACACACAAACACACATAATTCAACTTCAACAACAACTTCAAACCCATAAACTTCATTGCACTTTCTTCCGAAGACCCATACTCGTCTTCAATCAATCGTGAATTCCTTGCTCCCCTTCTCTCGTAATCGTAAATACACGAGATCCCCTATCACAAACATAACACAACCACCACATATACCAAAACACCAGCTCTCATCATGGCCGCAGAGCGTGTTCCTGGCGTCACCCTAACCTGGGAGACAGCAACCCCCTCACCAACTGAGGATTACCACGGAGATGAGTCCCTTTCCTTCGTGGCCTGGGTCTGTGTCGTTCTCGCCTCCTAGTGGGAGGAGAACGTCATGGACCTGGTTCTTACCCAATACCTCATGACCTTTGTCGCCTTCTCCATCATCTTCTGTCTCTGGATGAAGCTTCAGACCTATGAGAACGACATTGTTCAGTGGCTCCAGGAGAAAGTCGGGGCCCCTATTGACACCTTTCTTGCTCGCGTTTGGGCCATCATCAAGCGCATCTTTCAGGGTCTTGCTTCTATCTATAACGAACATCCCGATGCTTTCCACATCCCCTTCCAACTCATCGTCCTCTCTGTCAAAGGCCTTGTCTTTCTTTCAATGTGTCTGTACAGTGGACTCAAGTACCTGCTTTTCATCCTGTACACTGGGCTCAAATCCCTGTTTTGCACCTTCTTGGTAGGGCCTCTCTTCATCCAGCATCTTCTCCATGAGGTTCGCTGGACGTTCATCGAGCTCAAGGACAAGATCGAGAAAGCCATCGTCAAGCACGACGGAGGCAATGATTTCGGCCAACTCAAAGAGACCAACCCTGAAGACAAAGTCATCACTCCGCCAAACGAATCCTGCACTGGCAAGATCAATCTCCTCGACCGACCTAGTGTCAGATTTTACAAACCCGAAAACACCAACTGTGTCTATCCTGTCGACTATGCCGACACTAAACCATCGAAAGCCACCGACTTCAAGCTTTGCGATGACCAACACCCTCATGTTCACATGTGCCCCAATTGCGAGGCGGGCACGCTCGAGATCAGCGACTTCTGCCTCCAAAAGCACGGTCATGAAGAACACACAATCAAACAACTCAAGAACCAGCTCGAGATTGTCAAGGAGCAGGAATCTATCACCCGCGCAGACCTGGTCGAGGTTGATCGACACAGGAAAAGCACGCGTCGCATGAACCTCGTCGCCGAAAACAAGCTCTCGGCCAAGACCAGCGAGCTGGAAGATGTCCAAGCGAAGCTGGAGAAAGCCGAAGCGGAGAAGGCTGACCTCCAATCGAAGCTGGATGGAATCCATTCCCAAACTGAAGCGCGATTGAAAGGCGCTCTGTCTACTATCGAAGAAGGACGTAACAAAGCGATGGGCGACCTTGAGGAGCGTATTGAGAACGTCCAGGCCGGGACCCAATTGAAGGTCGAGGAGGCCACAAGGGAGAAGACTGTAGAGATGGAGGCCATGAAGAAAAACCATCTTCAGGCCACCTTGGCGCTCAAGAAGCAAATCGCTGAGCTAGAGAAGAGATGCCAGCATGCCGAAGCCAAGGCTTGCTTGGGGGATCTACTTGACGATTCTATGAGCGAGGACGACTCTGTCAAGACACCCACTGAAGATGCTCCCATGCCGACTGTTGCTTGCCAGTCTGCCTCAAACCCCTTCGCCGCATCTAGTGCTGGTACCCAGCCTGCCGCAAACCCTTTTGCTTCGTCCAATGCTGGCAACATGGTCCAGCCAGCCGCTGTTAGCCAGCAGGTCGCGAATCCATTCGCCGTGTCCAATTCCGGCAACACAAGCCAGCAAGATCAATTCAAGGCAGACGAATCTTTCAGCAACGCTATTGCTGAGTTGCTTGACCCAAACACCTCGGGAGAGGAGGCTGAGAACAAGTGGCTGTGGGAAGAGAAGTCCCGCCTGTCAGGTGAGAACACCCGTCTGCAGGAAGAGAAGAACACTCTTCAAAATGACAACAACGAGCTTCGCAACAGCGTCAGCAGCCTTCGCAACAGCATGGGTGGTGTTCAGAACAGCAACCCCTTCCAGACCAGCCTGCAAAGCAGCAACAACATGGTCCCTGCCGACCAATTCAATTCGCTCCAGACAGAAAAGAATCGTCTCGAGCAAGAAAACAAGCACCTCCTCGAGGAAGGCAACAAGCTCCTCCAGGAACACATCAAACTGAAGCACGAGGGTTCCTGTCTCGAGGCCGCATACAACCAAGGCTACAGCGAACATGAAAACCTCAAAGAGCACTATAGCAGGCTTCAAAGCGCCAACCGCCGCCTTGATCGAGACAACAAGGAACTCAAGGAAACCAAGGCCGGATTGAAGAAAGAAGTCAAAGAACTTCAGAAGAGCCACGACATGGCCTTTGTCGCTCTTGAAATCTTGGCCTCTCCTCTGGGCTTCAAGATTAACCACTTCAACCAGGACAAACTGCGTGATTTGGGTAAGCAAGTCGACCAACTCTACGAAGCCAAAGAATCAGGTGCGCTCCACGAGACGAGGTACTGTGAGCAGCGCAAACATATCCTAGCAAAGGCATGGGCGGAGCACGAGCATTGGTGTGACCCATCCCGCGCTTGTCCATCTTCTTTCGTCGGAGGCGGAAGCGCAAGCTTTTCGGGAGACAGGCAGAAGATCACTCAGCTTCAGAAAGAAATTGACGCCGCCGCTGCGGAACACCTCAAGGAGGCTCAGGATCTGCAGACGATGGTCAATGAGATCGGCCAAGAGAAGGACCAGCTTCAAGTTAAATACGATCAACTCAGCCAGCAGATGCAGGAACATGACTGCATGCAAGATGATGAGCTTCACAACAAGGTCCACCAACTCACTCAGGAGAAAGAGCAGGTTGAGCGCCAAATGGCCGATCTGCGACAGGAGGTGCACCAGCATCAGTGCCTACAGCATCCAGAAGTTCAGAATCGCCTTTCTCAGGCTACTCAGGCCAACGAGCAGTTGCAGAACAAGCTGAACCAGGCCGAACAGGAGAAGATGAACAAGTCACCTCAACCTAACCTTCAGAATCTTCTCAACAAAACCATCCGTGAGAAAGAGCAGGTTGAGCAGCAAATGAAGGACCTGCGACAGGAAGCGCACCAGCATCAGTGCCTGCAGAATCAAGAGGTTCAAAACCGACTCGCTCAAGCCACCCAAACCAGCGAGCAGCTGGAGAACAAGTTGAAGGAGGCCGAGCAGGAGAAGGTGCAGAACTCCTCGCAGCCTAACCTCCAGAATATTCTCAACCAAACTATCCGTGAGAAGCAGCAGGTCGAAAAACAAATTGCCGACCTGCGTTCAGAAGTGCAGCAGCATCATTGCCTTCAGAACCAAGAGGTTCAAAACCGACTCGCTCACGCCACTCAAACCAACGAGCAGCTGGAGAACAAATTGAAGAAGGCCGAGCAGGAGAAGGTACAGAACTCCTCGCAGCCCAACCTCCAGAACCTTCTCAACCAGACCATCCGTGAGAAGCAGCAGGTCGAGAAGCAAATCGCCGACCTGCGATCAGAAGTGCAGCAGCATCAATGCCCGCAGCCACATGATTTACAAAATCAACTTAACCAAGCTGCTCAGACCAACGAGCAACTCCAAGGCCAACTCAACTCGGCCCAGCAACAGCTGCAGAACATGCAGCAGGCTACACAGCAGGGTGATCATCAAGGCCAACTCGCCCAAGCTTCGCAGGAAATCCAGAATCTGCGCGGCCAGCTCCAAAAATATGAGCAGCAAATCAAGGAGCATCAAACTCAGCAGCACGTTGCCACAAGAAAGGCTGACACCAGCAAGTCAGAAGCTGAGGCTGCAAAGGGATTGTCCGCGCAACTCCGCGATTCTCTCGATCGCACAAGAGTCGAGAAAGACAACCTCGAGACCCGAGTCAAGCAGCTTGCTGCAGAAAAGCAGCAAATGCTGCGTCAACAAGAGCAGCAGCAGCAGCAGCATCAACAACAACTGCAACTCCAGAACACCAACAATCAAAGCGTGTTCACTCATCCCAACGGGTTTGGTCAGCCCGACAACTTCAATCAACCCAACGGCCAAAACCCGTCCCATGCAGAGCTGGCTGCTGAACTTGCTGAGCTCAAGCACGTCATCGTCGGCATGGAGCTCGCCCTCCAAGAGGCTGATCAGGAGAAGCAGAGGCTCCTCCAAAAAGGACACGAGGACGACATCCGTGTCCGCGACGCCGAAAGCAACGCCGCCCAGGTGAAGCAGCAGAAAATCGAGGCGGAGATGAGCATCGAAGACCACCTTCGAGCCAAGAGGCGCGTGGAGCAAAGCTGCTCGGATGCAACACGCCAGCGGATGGAGGCCATCACGGAGATGGCCCAGGTCAAGATACAGCTGGCCAATCTGCAAAAGGAGAAGAAGCAGGCAGAAGAGGAGAGGAGCAAGTGGGAAGAGGGGTACAACGAGATGAATATGCTCAGGGACCTCGCTGAGCAACAACACCATGCCGAGAGCGGGGAGCTATCTGAGCTCAGGATCCAGTTGATCGACATGTTCAACAAGGTGGATGAGGCAGAGACTGGGAGGGAGCGAGCTGAGGAGGAGCTCGCGCAGTACAAGAATGGACAGATGGAGTCCTGAAGAGAGTCGAGCTGATAGCTGATCGCGCAGTATGAGGGTACATTCACGAGCGCGCGACGTGGATGATATTGTTGCTTTTTTGGGCGTTCCGGTATCGCATCATGAGGCGACATTGCTTTCCTCTCGACTACACATTGGCTTGTTATCTTTATTTTGCTGCACCATACTGTTGTACTATCTCTGTAACATTTTTTTCGCATTCGGTTTTTGTATTTTCGGTTCAGGATTTGGAGAGATGGATCTGAGAATTGGATGGTCATGGTAATTTTGAGATTCGAGGACATTTTGCTTCGCGATTGCGATGAGGGAAGAAAAGACAAGGAATAGAGAGTTTGGCGTTTTGCTTTTGTTGATGTTGGAATCAAGGAAGAGGGAATAGGGAACAAAGAGGTGGCGTTTTGCTCTTTTGATGTCGGAACACAAAATTTTGAAATTCAACACAAATTTTCTCCTCAAGACTTGAACATTGAACTGTGCTTGCATATAATGTGAGAGAAAATCGAATGAACTGTTGATGGACGTAGGGTGGCATGAAGTCGGTGGTGATGCACCGTCGATCTCATTTGACATTTGTACATGTAGTTTAGTCGTTGATACCGACCGGCGCCAGTACCTAAACCACCAACGCGCCATGCTTGCCCGCCAAAGACTCTTTTGACTCTCACAACGCCAAAAACTGACTCTCATCTTTCAAAAGAGAAGGAGAAAGAACAGTACAACAATGCCCTTCAATCAAGGTTAAAACAAAATACAGCTCCTGATCACACAGCCTCTCCCTTTTGTCGCGGCATAGCCCAGAATTTGCCGTGCCTAAACGGCGATCTATGCATGATATCCGCGGATCGACACCTGTTCTGGCTGACAACTGGGACATTCTACAAGCCTCGACTGCCAGCTACAGCCCATTTTCGTACACGCCTCCGTGCTCATGTGGCCTTGCATTCCAGCACCCGGGCTCGCCGTCTTTACGCTTTGCCGCCGTGGATTGCCCAGTTGATATCAAAGTAACCGTGGCGGTCGCTCGTTAGGCAAGAAATGTTGCCCTCGGCAGCCATAGAGTCGCCCCGTGCCGCCATTGCTCTTACGCCGTGTAAGATGCGTTGTATATCTACGTCGCCCAGTATAGCGTCGTGACCGGTTGCGGCGACGGAGAAGGTACAGTTATTGTGATATAAGACGGGGAAGAAGTTGGAAGCCTCAGTGTCGACGCGACCATCCTCGAGCATGATGGGGTTTGTGACCGTGAAGAAGCCGCTGTTGAAGCCATCCAACCACTCTTCGTAGAGTGTACGGCAGTCATTCTAAGAGGCCCGAGCGATAGTCGTGTCTCTGCCGGTACCGGTGATGTGGTTGGGCCCCATACAGGTACGTTGTTTGTTCTGCTGGGGCGTCCAACTAACGCCGAGGCTGAAGCCTGGTTGTGGGGCCGTCACGGCGGCTGGCATCAAGAGCTGAAGAGCCAGGAGGAGGGATGTATGCCAAGTCATGCTGGCGATGGAGATGGTGATGCTGGTTCTGGCGCTGGAATTTGGTCAGGCCACGGATATAGTGGCACGTATTGCAATGACAAGGACAGGTATCCGGTGGTGATACGATGATCTGTCTATCGTTGTTGGAGGAATGAATCTTAGAGCTCGTATGGAATCTTAGTATTGATGATGCATTCAATTGATGATGGCTAGGATGATGATTGACGGGAATTATGGAATACGTTGAGGCGAATTAGATTGGATCAACATGGCAGCTTGTCGTTGAGCACTGCACTTGCCTCCAAATCGTACATACTATCAAACAAAGCTCCTTCCTGCACAATCGTGTCGCTTCGAGGCAGCAACTTGCATTCACCGCAGCTTGGGACGTCGTTGATTGGGCAAAGCAAGTTATGGACGCCTGAAGAGGGAAAGAATGACTGAGACATGGCTAAAAGCGATAAGCGACAAGCGGGCCGTCGCCTGCAGCCCGCAGAAACCTCACCGGGAAGGAACGACAACCTGTAACAATGAAAAAATGGCAAGTTCGCCTAAGTTAGGCTCGCTGAGGATCCGGATCGTCACTGGCAGTCGGGCGAATTGATTGTTTCGACCGAATGCGAAAGTCACCTTTGCCTTCTCTTGCCCTCACTCAATATCTTCTTCCAGCTCGTTCATGCGACAGTTGCCTCGAAATTCCCTTCTATATATAATCTTCTGTCTCACTTCTATCTAGCTGTCTCACAATCTCTAGGCATCTGCGACGGAGCATGAATAGCATTGGCATTCACCGACACCGAATCGTACCAAAGACACACCAAGGGAACGGGCAGGGAGAGATGACGGTCTAACGTACGTCCTATCTTCCAGATGGATAAGCGGCATGACATAGCTTAGATGTCCCGTTCACAGGTAGGTAGCGGCGGGGGTTGTGGCAACATGGTCAACCGGGGCAGATCTCAATAATAGTGGCCGGCTGCCATGGGTTCCCAGACCGCAATGGGCAATCGGTGAACGCTGGCTGGCCGATTCTCAAATGGAGGACCCTGGACTGGGATCATGGCAGCGACATGCCTGCAATGGCGGTCCATGTTTGAACCCTGGGGGAGCACAGAATGAAGCACGATACGGGGCATGGGGACGCATGATGCTCGTAGATTAAGCCAAGACTCCCAAGAATCAAGTCGGATCTGGGCATCCGCCAGCTATGGACTTGTACAAGTACGAGGGGAAAGCGGGAATTGGTGGCGAAGATGAACTTGAATAGTAAGCAGTACCTAGGAGTGGCTCGTGATCCTGTCCATTTCGTTTGAAACAGAGTCAAGACTTGAAGAGGATTACGGGAGAGACGTTCTTGAGGTGCATGGAAATCCGCGGAAACCTTCTGCATTGCTTCTGCCTGCAAAAGGAAGGAATGCAAGGAAATTACAATACTTTCGTTTCGACCTCCTGCGTTTCCTAACTCTTCCAGCTGGTTACCTAGCTTACTCTCATGTTACGTTTCTCGTCAAATACACGTATTTTACCCAAGGCAAGGTAGCGCTATTCGGCATCGCTTTACCGTGATATGGCGACACTTAAGGGTTGACCCCTCTAATTTGGTGGATATGTGCTGTAATAGAAGCTGCGGTGGGCACGGACTCGGCAACCTGCCCCCACAGGTTAGCGCTGTTAAGTTACTGATTGTGTCCACTGATCGAGTCCACTGGCGATGATGAAATCCACTGATTGACCGGCCTTGAGAGAGCTATGATTAGCGGGAATGCCCCGGCTCTAGGGCGCTAGGCAGCACTACAGCCGCTACAATGACTCTTTTTAGGCCAAAACGCAAGCAAAATGCAGGCCATAGCGGGCAAGCTGCTGGTAATCTGCCGGTATGAGGTCATCGTGCCCGGTTGCGTCTCATCGGCTCCATCCTGGATATCCTCGTTAATCCACCATCCCTCATCGTCAAGTTCGTTTCCGACTCCGCCCACGCATTGCCGGCTGCAGATGAGCCGTCCCCCTGGGGTTGTGGACGCTGCAGGTCAAGACCCTTGGCCTTGAGCGGTGTGCTGTGCTGAGCTGGGCTGAGCCATTATCGTGCTCAAGGGCATTTCGGTTGGTCACAGGATCAAGTTGTTAAACGAGCCCTTATACGATACGAGTCTTCTACAACTACAATATATCCCCCATTTCTTCAAGATAACCCATCCAACTCCTATCCCATACCTATCATTCTCTACTCACTCTGACCAGAAAGATCACAAATACTCATTAGCATCGACCTGCTACCTGCAAGACCTATACTCTACTTCCAGTCGCCCATTCCCCGAGTTGTCTAGAACTAGTCCCGGAGTTCACCACCATCTCGGACCCGGCCGCAAAACACCCGAATTCCCATAGACGAACTCGAACCGAAGAGAACTCAACACACCACATACCAAGCAAAGCCAGGGCTTGGCGGCACACCGAACCAAACGTCAGCCTAGGACGCCAGGGCCAATTGCACCACGGGTAAAACGAAACAAGGCACCCACTGCGAGACGCCCACCCCTCCATCCATCCCTCCCTTTCCTCGAGCCCCCACCGCCATCTCTCCTGCAAGTGCGAATAATACTATCTAGTAGTCTAGTACTTTATACAGACTCCATACTACGTCTCTTATTGCCCGGAGGCTGCCCGAGTCTGTACAATACATACTAGACTCCTAGTTATCCCGCGCCCACCCACTCTTAATCTTCGCCCCTCCAGAGTTCAGATCCCGAACACATACCATCTCGTGCAACCACCGCAGAAGCGCCGGCTCATAAACCGCGGTACACACCCTAATTACCTATTCATTACCCACAACAGTAGACGCCACTTGCGCCGTCTCTCTGGTGCTTACACTGCCCAGCACCACTTGGACCAACGTTGCAATAAGACTTGCTACCTTACGCACCGACCCTATCAATAAGAGGGGCGCAACGCCCACCACCGTTAGCGACTCACTCGGTGCCTGTCAAGAACGTGTTCGGCGCGCCGCTGCAACGCCAACCCTGAACCAGACCTCAAAGCCAAAGTTAAAGTCAAACAAAGTCGAACCCAAAGCATCTTTAATTACACCTTTAACCTAACCTCGAAGCGAACCCTGAACCTTTGGGATAGATCCGTCAATCCCGCAGCATCGCCGACTTGTTACTATACAAGATAGAAGGGCCCCTCTCGCCGTCGTCACATAGGTACGAATTGGAGCTCGCGCAGCGACTCACAGCAATGATGTCTCACGCAGAGGTCGAGGTGGACCAGCCTCACCATTCGAGGCCTGGTATTTTCAAACGACTTGCCAGCCGGGTCCGAAGCAACACTGAGGTGCCCCCGAAGGAACCTGCCTCTAACACATGGCCCATATCCAAGGTGAACAGCAATCCCGGCCCGAGGCCCGGTGCCAATACCTCCAGCACCCACGGATCTTTCCAAAGCGAGCGCACTGGTCGATCACCGTCCTTCAAGACGCCTTCTTTTAAAGCTGGTACCGGAAACGCTGCCACCGCTTCGCCGCCGGCTGGGAGAAGGCCCCCAGCTTCTCCCACCAAGAAGGTCCACCCTGAAGCCAAACTGTCGCGCGAACTTTGGGACGAGGCATACGATACTCTTCGTCTGGACCCTAGCACCTCGAGCTTGGTGGTCACCTATGAATCCATTATCTCGCAAGAACTCCCGGACGACCTCAAGGCCGCCGCACACTCGACGTTATCACCATCTAACGGCGACACTGACCACCGCATGAACCTCATGTCGGAGATCGCTTGGGCGGGCTTGAATAAGCGTCGCGGAAGCAAGACCAGCCAAGTCGAGGATATGGCACGTACTTTCCTGGAACAGTCGAAGCGTATTGTAGAGGGTCAGATTGACGATTTCCCTTCAGCTGCCCTCGCCTGGTCCGGTATTTGCGTTCTGACACCAGTAAGTAACATGGTATTCTGACATAGCTTTTATATGTCGCTGACACATGTCGCAGCTGCTGCTCGACCCTATCTTGCGGCACAATGAGTTCCGGCGCGGCATGGTCCATATTGTCGGCCGCGTGCCATGGTACATGCACCTCACTCACCTTCTCCAATGCCCCTCATGGGTCGACGCCGACGACTTTGAGGCCCGCCAGCACGAGTTTCAGTACCGCCGCGATCGTGCCAAGGATGCTGTCTTGCGCCTCTACCGCCGAGTTCTAGAGTTCGAGATGAACACCGTTTGCGCAGCTGCCTCCGCTTGGAACTCTGTCGCCAAGCACACTGTCCGCTGGCAAACCCTCGGAAAGCTCATTGACGAGATCATCGAAGCAGACGACAACGCGAGGGAGATGGTCAAGGAGTATGTTGTTGAGACATCACGGCGGAAGAAGATGCTCGAGCGGGATGTGGATCTAGATCTGGAAGCTATTGAGCGAGGCGAGGGATCACGAGATTCATCAGACGTCCAAAAACGGGAGGAGAAGGATGAGTAAATCTGGCCCAGTTCCTTTGGCTCTATATCATTTTATTTGGGGAGTTAACGAACATCTCTACGACAATTCTGCATTAGCGTCTCATTGGCTGGGCTGGACGCATGGCGTTTTTTACATTACACGGTCTGATTTACATGTATATATATACCCTTGCGCGGAGCCGTCTTGGGTGTGGTGGGCGTTCTTGCTACGATGAAAAGTTGGAACGATATCCTAATGAATCAAAACTTCTTGCTTGATGCGATGGTGTACCTGATGCTACGCTCAATCTGGCGGTGTCTTGGCCGACAGAATTTTGGGTTTATCCAATCTTCCCATCGACTTGTACCCATGAACAAGCCTCTTTGCATAATCCCCCTTATCCTCCAGCCCAATCGCAGACAACCAATTTATCCACCCTATCTCCCTACTATCCGTCGCCAAATCATACCACCAACACAAATGCTCAAGGTACTCCCTCTCCGCCGCCATAGCCATCTGCATGACCCGCTTTGCAAGCTCAACCCATAGCACGATAAACTCATGGTCGAAACTACCCTCCGCAAAACGAAACTCCAGAGAGGAGAGACCGTTGGGTATAGCGAGACAGCATCGTGCTCTGTTGGGCTGGAGGAGACCGCCTTTAAGGGAAGCAATGCTTGCTTGCGTAAGGATGCGGTAGAGTAGGCGGAAGACGGCATCGTTACCGTTTGTTTCCCGGAGGTAGGAAACTCGTCGCCGTCGGCGGTGCTGCTCGAGATATCGAACTATGCGCTTTGATTCCTCATCTTCCAGGGTATGTTCCCATCCACCGAGGGCGATTTGGGAATGTGTGCTGAGGAGAGGCGATAGGGCCACTTGCAGCCTTTGGGGATGGCACAGGCGGTATAGAAGTGGTTTCTCGATCAGTGATACTAAAGCAGCGGCCTTTTTGGCGGTGATGCTGTCGAGTGTCCATGGCTGACGGGGACTTACACGTATATGCAGCCCGCAGTACGGGTTGATCCAGATTTTGAGATTCTGGCGTAAGTCTTCCAGCAACGTGGCCAACGTCGGCAGGCCGTTCCTTAATTCAGCTTCATCACTTATAACAGGCGAGCAAAGCTCCATGCAGAACCACGAGTATCCAACAGGCGCATGTCTAACAAGCAAAGGCCTAACCATTTGGTCCACGCCAAGTTCATGCTGAACATACCAATAGCCATGCCTAGAATGCCCACCCTGCGTAGCTCGGTTCGAGTTCCACGTTCGAATATACCTACCATACTCAACCGGCAGAACAGAACTCTGATCCTGGTCCAGACGATGCGTGAGAGGGTCTCCGGGTCTTGGATGGCGAGGGTAGTCGCAAGCTACGGGTACGTCGGAGCGGGAGAGGATGTCGCAGACTTCGTAGATGCAACGTTTGGGTGCGAAGCCGGAGCGGTTGTAGTCTTCTGAGTCTTGGGTTGTGGAGGCTGGGGGCCAACGGTCGTCATCTTTGTCTTTTGGTGGTGAGGATTGGGAGGAGCGTGGGTGGGCAACCATGAATTGTAGCTCGAGGCTGAACTGGAGCTTTGGGGGCAGAGAGGTGCCTCTGTTATTTGATGGCGCAGTGTGGGTGGGAGGATCAGCGGGCTCGATAGTGTCCATGTTGGTACTTAGACATCCAGTTGGAGTATACTTTTGGCTTTGAAAGATCGATGGCTTGCAAGGAGCCAACGAAGATATATGTATAGTTTATAAGCTTACTTACAGTTGAAGAAGATTGTGAATCCAACAAGTAGCAATCAAGTCGCGGGATGTCGCTGTACAACAAGGACACAAATGAATCACATTTCTTCATTGTACCAGCCTGGAGTGAATAGGGCCATGGTATCTAGAGTTTGACTCATGATTCGAGAATACGCAGCACAAGAAACTGTTCGGCACATCGTTGCATCCAGGGCAGTAGTCCAAGGAGAGGACGAGGAGACAGTATACTAAATATAAGAATCAATGATGCGGGGAGCGATTGGGGCTATATAGCGCGAAGTTGTTTGTTCCTCGGCAAGCGCGTGTGAATCTAGTCATCTCTGTTCTCGAGGCCAAAGGAGATGGGTGAGGCCCAGTGAGATCCATCATGTTAGTCACCCCTTTTCATGCGCTTGGCGCGACGGTTTGCTTAGTGCTCTCCTGTTACGGGCAGGACTCGATCAATCTACAAGACCGCACATAAGGAGAACTATGCGGTGAGTCTAGGATCTGGAAGCTTGGAAACACCAGCCACTTATCGGGCCAGTTACTGTTGAATCGAGTTCCAGGACGTTGGGCCAGTCATGAGGTTATCTTGGTTGATAAGAGTACGGAGTACTACTAGTACCTTAGGAGTTGAACGTATTAGCGGGTCTTCATTGATCCGCCCAACCAATCATAGCAGCCATCATTAAGTGGCATGCCACGCACCAACGCCCGCTAGTCACTGCGACACAAAAAAGTTGAAGAGCGAGAGCGCGCGCGCCGCCGCCAAAAGGGTCAAGTCAATGTAGCGCGTCGGTGGTACGCAGGTGGATCCATCAGCGACCCCAAAAAACGCCAATTCATAACTTGTAGGTATTCAAGCTCCAAGCGAAGCCATCTCCAAACGCCTTGCTTATCTCGACCATCGTCCACCCCCTTTCCATCGCCAGGGCCGTCCTATCTTACCCCCCGAATCCCACAATCGCGCATCACCACTACTGAGTTGACGAAACCTCCTTCCGACCCATGCGCGCGCCATCATGCGCATCATCAAGCCAGCTTGGCTGAGCCATAGCGGCGAGCAAAAGGACTTTGAGGTCTACAGCTGTCACATCTCCCCTGATGGCAAGCGCCTCGCGACGGCCGGAGGCGACGGCCATGTGCGCGTCTGGTCTACCGAGTCCATTTACAAAGCGCAAGATCCGAGCTACGATAAGCCGCGACAGCTCTGCCACATGAGCCATCACCTCGGCACGATTCACTCTGTGCGCTTCTCCTCTAACGGGCGCTATCTCGCCAGCGGAGCGGATGACAAGATTATTTGCGTCTATCATCTGGATAAGAACCCTCCGACAGCGACGTTTGGGAGCACTGAGCCGCCGCCGGTGGAGAATTGGAAGACGTACAAACGTTTGATCGGGCATGACAACGATGTTCAGGACCTGGCTTGGTCGCACGACTCTTCGATTCTGGTATCCGTTGGTCTTGACTCTAAAGTCGTGGTATGGTCGGGGTACAACTTTGAGAAACTGCGCGTGCTGTCTGTTCACGGCAGCCACGTCAAGGGCATCACTTTCGACCCGGCCAACAAGTTCTTTGCGACCGCGAGCGACGACCGAACCATAAAGATCTTCCGTTTTACGTCCCCGGGCCCCAACTCTACTGCGACCGACGTTGTCAACAACTTCACCCTCGACGCTACTATATCTTCACCATTCAAAAGCTCCCCTCTGACGACCTACTTCCGGCGGTGCTCGTGGTCGCCGGATGGTAACCACATCGCTGCTTCGAATGCCGTCAATGGCCCTGTTAGCTCGGTCGCCATTATTGAACGCACGCGCTGGGATAGCGAGATCAACCTGATCGGCCACGAGGGCCCTACCGAAGTTTGCATGTTCTCGCCCAGATTATTCCACACTGTCAACCCGGAAGAAGAGGATCAGTCCAGCGAGGCTAAGTCCCAGCTGGTTACGGTCATTGCCTCCGCGGGGCAGGATAAGACGTTGAGTATTTGGAATACGAATACCTCTAGACCAGTGGTCATTCTTCAGGATCTGGCAGGCAAAGCGATCGCGGACTTGGCCTGGGCGCCTGATGGACAGACCATCTTTGCCGCAACCCTGGACGGCAGTGTTGTGGTAGTCAAGTTTGACGAGGGTGAGCTAGGCTGGGTTGCCCAACCAGAGGAAAACGACAGAGCTCTCCAGAAGTACGGAGGGTCAAGAAAGGGGATGGGAATTTCAGAAGATGTTCAGGGTCTTGCATTGGAGAATGCAAGCAAAGAGGGCGAATCACGCGCCGTCGAATCAAGGATGGGCGCATTAATGGGCGACATGCCGGAAAACGCCACGAAAGAATCTACGCCAACAACAAACGGCACGAAGCCAACCAAGACGGCTGCCACAAACGGTGATGCTGAGGAGAAACCATCAGAAGAGGGCTCCGAGAAGCCTGAAAAGGATGACAAGGGTGAAAAAGGTGATACGAAGGTGAAAGAGATGAAATCAAGAGTGACAGTCGGTAAGGATGGCAAAAAGCGCGTGGCGCCCATGCTGGTGTCATCATCTGGGACAGGACAATCATCTCTACCACAGACACAACTCGTAGGGTCAACAACAACATCAAAGACAGCGCAGAACGAGGCGCCTTTGACCACACTGGACCTTTCAAAACCCTTTGATGGACTGCCCAAGGGTGGCATTGCATCCATGCTACTGGGCACCAAGCGGAAGGCTGCTGCTGCCGAAGACGAGGAGGGCGAGGAACCACTTCCCAAACGCCAAACAAATGGAGCAGCGGTGGTTACTAATGGCACTGATGGGACTGTCGAGCCTGCGACTCTCACAGCACCCCAACATGGTGTGGTGCCTACCCCTGAGTTCCTCCGACCTGCGGTCTTGAATCCTTCCGTGTCCTTTGCCCAAACGCGCTTGGCTGTGCCCAAGGTCCGTTCGCATATCTTACGGCCTCTAGAACGAGGTGTTCTGAAAGAGGAGACGACACTCGACGACGCCACCAAAACTCCCGAAAACACCATTTTGGAGGCCAAGAATGACCCCAATCCTCGGGATCCCTCACATGTGCTTGTGACAAAGCGAGGGGCACTAGTGTGGCAAGAGTTCTTGCCAAGGGCTGTGATACTCGTGGCAGCGAACAAACATTTCTGGGCGGTAGCTTGCGAGGACGGGTCAATCCACACATGGACACCTTACGGCCGAAGATTGCTCAACCCCATGGTACTAGAATCTCAGCCTGTGATTCTAGAGTGCCGTGATCAGTGGCTTCTGTGCATCACGGCAGTCGGCCTAGCCCACGTATGGGACCTGAAGTCGCAATCTTCACCGCATCCGCCCGTGTCTCTGGCGCCCATCTTGGATATCGCGATGACATCGCTTAACCAGCATACCGCGACTCCTGGACCTGGCGTCACCTCTGCACACCTCAACACTACCGGTCACATTGTCGTAACGCTGACGAATGGCGATGGATACTATTACGCCCGTGATATGTATACTTGGCAGCGGTTGAGTGAAGCTTGGTGGGCTGTAGGCTCTCAATATTGGAACTCCAACGACACATCCATCTCTGCGCTGCAATCAACAGCCGTCGGATCCAACTCGAAAGACAGCAAAGAGAAGGATACCTCGGCAGCACCCACCGTCTCCTCTGGCATCATCCCCTTCCTCGAGCGCCACACCACCAACGAATTTCTCCTCAAAGGCCGAGCGTATGCTCTCCAGCGCATCATCAAGAACGCCATTCAGCGACGCGAGGCAGAAGGCCTGGAAGGAAGTGTCAGCATGGCCCATCTGGAGAACCGTATCGCTGGTGCCCTGCAGCTTGGTGCCAAGGATGAGTTCCGTCTGTATTTGTACATGTACGCCAAGCGTCTCGGGGCAGAGGGCGCAAGAGGGAAAGTCGAGGAGCTTCTCAATTCTCTCATGGGTGGGGTGCTGCAGGAGAAGGAGGCGGAAAAGGTTGAGGGTAGAGGATGGTATAGCAAAGATGCTGAGCTGTGCGGATGGGATCGTAAGGAGTTGCTTAAGGGCGTGGTGATGATCCTCGGTATGTCGCTCCTATCTACTATGCTCTCTCAGTCTACTTGAAGTTATTGACAAAGCTGGCAGGAAAATACCGCGAACTGCAGCGTTTGACCGTCCAATACGCCAGAATCCTCGATCTCAACCTGGAAGAAGCATCGGTGGATGTAGAGTCGATGGACGTCGAGTAGTGCTGCGACGTGCGCAAAACTTCGTCCTCATCTAATGCGAGGACAATGCTGCTGTATGGGGAGACATTTCTTACAAGACGGAGAGCTTGAGATTCTTCGTATTTAGTATTGGAGGGTAAATGTGTACTACAACTGTGCTTGTCTGTGCTGTCAATGTGGCGTTTGAGGGGTTTGGTTGTGTTTTTTTTTAACTGGAAGATGTGTGCTTTTTTATTTTTCTTCTTTTTGAAAGTATGGGAGTTTGAAGGGGTGGGTTGGACAGACGGTTTGCCTCTGGATTGAGGAGCTGGTGATTTACATTGTAGCTTGTGTGGATAAACACGTTAGCCATTACGGCTTTCCAAACTTGCTTCAGGAGGCCAGGACCTCTCACGATGAGCTAGATGCTTTCCATGATGTGTGTGCCTCTATCAAAGATTGCAGCATCGTACAAACTTTCAGAGCTGGGGATACAAGGCAGCCACGCCTCGTACAGACACGTGCTTGATTGATGCCTTACTTCTAGAAAATGTTACGGAGGAAACAGTCCGAAATATTACTGTTAAGTTAGTACTACTATTAAGTACTATTAGTAAGTAACAATAAATTGAGGCACCGTTGCGAAAGTCAGGCGCTGGTGAGGTTAGCACCTGGCAGTTGAGCTGCTGGAAAGCTGCCAGCAGACGCTCCCCGCCTTAAGGTAGCCTGAGGTGCTAACTCTTCTCTATTCTGGCTTTCCGTTCTGAATTTTCCTTTTCTCTCTCCCATCCTCGTTTTATTTTTCTGTTTCCTCTGATATAGTACGGATATTACTGATCGTTTCACCTGCAACTCACCCTCAGCTCACCTTGGCACCTCTACTCCGCTTCACCTGTTTGATATTCTTGGAGCACGTCTTTGGTCAGCCATCTCGCCCTTTAACGGCTGACCTAACCTTCTCGTTGCCTCAAGCCTACAAACCTCTATCCTTGAGCTTCAATTTCAAACTTGATCAACTCACACTTCACTCTACCTACGTTGGAGTTCCACAGAATTTGACTTCCTTCACGTTCGACAACCCTCCTCCATCCAGCACCAATTTTCCTTCCGGTTTATTGACGCTGTCTTTTCGCCCTTTCAATCCTTCGATTTTCCACATACCAACGTTCGGTTACATGCTTTAGCCTCAAACCATCCTGCAGCATGAGACGCTTTTCTTTTGCATGTCAGATCAGCTTCTTCTTATGGGCCTGGGCCCTCCTACTCTCCCATCTCGCCCCTCCCACTGAAGCAGCGCGGTCCCATAGAGTCCAAGATGACCTGACCCGCGCTGCCTTTGTCTCTCTTACCCATGAGGAAGACCTTCCTGCCATCCTCAACTCCATTCGACAGCTGGAAGAGACGTTCAACCCGGACTTTCAGTATCATTGGGTGTTCTTCAGCACAGAACCACTCAGCGATAGCTTCCGTTGTCTCACCTCCAATGCCACCAAGGCCATCTGCCTGTACGAGGTCATCCAGCAGGATGATGGCAAGGGCGGAAAAAGTCTGACTGGTAACGACATCAACGACCGACGCCTCATCGACGCTGGCTGGGATACGTGGTCGGCAGCATCTGCGTAGGAGCAGAGCCCGTACGATGACAGCAAGGGTGGCGCCTTGAGACGAGGGCGGATGGATTACCATTGGAAACTTGTGTCCTTTACCCAAGAAAACCGGTTGAAGGACTATGATTGGTTTTGGAGTATTGAACCTGGAGTGAGTAACACTTGGACTGGAGAGCTGCAGACCATCCCGTCCGCGGGATCAAATTACAATTACTTACTTATTGACTACAGTCATTCTTCCCTCTTCCTTTCCAACTCAATAGCTTTGAGTTCATCGGAGGCCAGGAACTAGCTCACAGTTTCACCAAGAGTACCTCGACGAGCCAGCTGCCTCTGCAGACAAGTTACTCGCGCAGCAGAGACGTCTTGTTCAAACCAAAGAACCCAAAGCCCTTGTCCAGCCCAGAATTCGAACTGGGGACATCAGAAAATCATGAACAAGATGTCGATGTTGCCGAGGGTAACTTGTCCTGGTACTTGTCCTGGTACTGGCTCCTCTCGCAAGACATGTGCCGCTCACAATGGGGACACAGGTTCATTTCCAGCGACACAGCACGAGAGCTTCACCTGGACGATTCACTCCGGGAGAAAGTCCAGGGAGCACAGCGCATCGATACGTTCATAGGGGATTTTGGGACGTGTGCGCAGCAGAGACTTGCGGTCCAGGAGGAGCTTACCAAAAAGGGGCAGTGGTTGGTCAGAAGGACGGGCTGGATTTTGGATCTTGAATCTGGCGAGGGACTGGTTGGATCGCTCCTAACGCTCGCCGCTACCGTCTTGGACCTTCAAACTGGAGAGGGGTTCCTCGGGCTGATCATGGTGTTCTTGGCTGCGATGTGGGAAGGTGGGAAGTTGGAGCACCTCTTGGAATCCTGTGCGGCGCTGGTGTCTGTAGCGGTGTTTTGTTGGTGGACTGGTCGCCTTCCTTTATAAAAGCTATGCACAAGCAGGCTATCTACAGAACATAGGCTGGAAATACGACATGTAGGAAGTCTTCAAGATATGGTAGGAGGATGGTGAAGGGTGAAGTCGAAGGGGTATTCAGACGGTGGTGGTACTTGGCCTTGGTTTTGATCTTGGCTTGTCAGCGCTTATGAAAGCCGCGTCCATAACATAGACCCCACCAACACGAATAGATCAAACTAAAATGATCCAACCGAGTCAATGCCATCGAATAAATGGCCCTAGCCTATCATTGTCCGTCCATGCCATCATTGCATTTGTGCTTTGCCGTTGGTCAACTTACTTATCGACAGATCATGATATGTCTATGCTTTAACATGGCGTCTCTGCCCCCAACACACCTCTTCGTATCCATTTACTTTCAGCCCCTGCCTGCCCTAATCCTTGGCAATTGGCAGTCTCGTATTCTCATTGCTTCGAATTTCTCTAATCAATCCATTCCTCCTCTGCCATTCAACTCGACTTTACGACGCGAAGGCGGGCTGACGTGGCGCAAAGTAGCAAACAGGGCAGGCCCATCTCTAATACCTTGCCCAAAATACGATAGCCGTCATTGCTAGTTTCTTTTCTTTTTTTCCTATATCCTCTTTTTTTATGTTTCTCCCCTTTTCCTGCAAGGGGGATCGACAGCATCTGCGCTACAACCGACTGGAACCCGTGGCGTGGCAAAAAAAGCCGTAACATTACTAACACCGAATTCCTCGTCATCCCGATCGTCAATCCAGGTACTGACTTACTGAATTGAATCTGCTACCACTCAACGGCGGGCCGTCGCGTCGCGTCACAGCGCTATCAGGATTGGCCAAGGCGGAGAAAAAAAAAAGTAAAGACCTCGGAGAATTCGTGCTAGAGCCATCTTTCTACATCCCAGAAAAAAAAAACCTATTACCTTTCTCCCGTTAAACACCAACACAACACCATCACATCGGCGCTTATCTCGACACGACCACCGTTCATCGTCGGTAGCGTAGCGTGCCTTTCTGCCCATCAGCTGGGCACGCGACGTAGCAGTCTTCACCGCCATGGCGATCCTTGAGAGGCCTGTCGCTGCGAGGGGCGGCGGCAGCCTCAAGAAGCAGATGTCGCTCGTCACGGTACATTTATCAACCCCGATGGAGCGATGGAGATCTCCTAGATCCGATATGTGCTAACGATGGGACTTTGATACAGTTGACCTTCCAGAATTCGGCGCTCATTCTCATCATGCACTACTCTCGCATCATGCCCCAGGATGGCGACCACCGCTACTTCACTTCGACCGCCGTCTTCCTCAACGAGATCATCAAACTCGCCGTTTCCCTCTCGCTCGCTCTCCACGAGACGTCATCCTCCCTCGCCCCCAATACTCCGCCGTCCGTTCTCGCCGAGCAGATTTACAACGCCGTGTTTGCCGGTGATGGGTGGAAGATGGCGGTTCCTGCTGCATTCTACACGTTCCAGAATCTGCTGCAGTACGTGGCTGTCGGCAACCTCGACGCCGTGCATTTCCAGATCCTGTACCAGGTCAAGATCCTCACCACCGCCATCTTCAGCGTCGTCCTTCTGCGCAGGCCCCTCGGTCTTCAACGCTGGCTCGCTCTGATGGTCCTCACGCTTGGAGTCTGCGTCGTCTCACTCCCCGCTGAGCCTTCCATCCCCGGCGGCTCGCTGTTCCTCCACGACACGACCGATCACTTCTTCCCCCGATCCTTGCACGAAATGGGCCAGATGGCTCCCGAACTCTACGTGCCCCGCGGCTCACCTGAACGCGACACCCCAGAAATCCATCTTGCCCGTCGCTCCGCCACCTACGAAGGCATCACCGAAGACCTCGGGCCCCCCGAACCCCAGATGAACTACTCCGCGGGCGTAACCGCCGTCCTCGTCGCTGCTGCCGTCTCCGGCCTCACGGGGGTATATTTTGAAAAACTCCTCAAGGAAGGTCCCTCGCAAGTGAGCGTGTGGATTCGGAACGTCCAGTTGAGTTTCTATTCGCTCATTGCGGCGCTGCTGGGCGGCGTGGTGTGGCAGGATGGGAGTGGGATTCTGGAGCATGGGTTTTTTGAAGGGTATAATTGGGTGGTTTGGACGGCGATTGTGTTGCAGGCTGTGGGGGGCATGGTTGCGAGTATTGTTATTCGTGATGCGGATAATATTGTCAAGAATTTTGCGACAAGTATTAGTATTGTGGTGAGCATGTTGGTTAGTGTCATGATCTTTGACTTTACAGTTACGTGGACGGTACGTTTGCCCCCTTTCCCCCCTCTCCATTTCAACCTCGAGGGAGGAGATACAACTAACATTTCGGGAACAGTTCCTCCTCGGCACGTCCTTCGTCCTGCTATCAACATATCTCTACAGCACACCCGACCGCAAACTCCCCTTCGCAGGCGGTCGTCGTCGTCGTCCCTCACCCATCCACATCGCCGAGCTCGAGAAACCTGCCATCTCCCCGGCTAGAACACCACGCCTCGGCCCTTCCCCGCCGGGATGGAGCGGCGGCAAGCCGTCTAGAATGATGCTTGACCCTCTTGACGCGGGTAAAGGCCTTGGTCTATCGTCCAGCACACCGGAAAGCCCAATGCTGCCGCGTGTGCCGAGCAGAGGCGACTTTAAGCGGGAATCATAAAAAAGCAAAAAGATAGAAAGGAAGACACAGAACCCAACGCAAGGAAAAACCAAGAAAAAAGGAGCGGAAGAAGTAATCAAGCAGCGAGATACACACGATGAGATACCCATACAATATACAACATAGAACAGAAGGAAGACGCGGTGGCTCCGAGAAGATGTTGATGATGGGGGGTTAGGATGGGAAGCGTGGCATATAGCATTTGGCGGGCATCAAAGAAGGGGATCACATCATCCTTGTCGCTTTTCTCTCTAAAGGATAGGGAAAGAAAGCATGCAGCATACATTACTACAGCGGTTTGGGCTAGATCATCTTTTTTTTAGACAACTTATGAGACAAACGGCCTTGCTTTTTTGTTAATTTTTCTTTGGTTGTCTCTGAATGTGCCAGCGAGGTTGTAGAATACACTATGTGAAGTTGCGGAGTACGCCACGTATACTAACAGATCCGCAGCATTTTTTTCCAACCCCTTTTCTGAGAGTATCTTCGACCAAGCCTGGGAGGAAACCAGGTGAGCAGATGCTTTTCATTATGTACTCCCACTTGTATTAACTACTTTAGCATGGACACACCTGATCGCTATTCATAAAGGATCAAGTTCTGGTAATCCTTTAAGAGATTTTGGTTATTCTAAAGTCTGAGGGTTGAAAGAATGGTTCATATCAAGATTTGTTTGAACTTTTTTGGCGCGCCGCGCGTGTATTATAAGCCATTTGTCTTTTTTCTTCTACCCATCTCTCGCTGTTAACCATCCCAAAATCCGTATCTTCTGATCTTCCCTAAACTGACTTTATCCCTCTTACATGATGACCTCGTTGGCGACATCCTGCGCAGTATGTTAGCGAGCTGCTTCACACTAGAATTTTTTTTTCACATAACGAAAAGAAAAGGGGGTAGGGACAGGTTGTTAGAAAGACTTACCCGTTTCAGCTCCTTATATGGCAGGCACACACAGTTCTGCACACGCACCTCATCACCTACACCGCAGTCCTTGCCCAGAATCGTACAGCTCTGCACCTTGACGCCGTTCTTGACGATGCTGGTGGAGTGGCTCCCAGCAGGCGTCGGCGTGCCCTCCACACGCGCCCAAGCTCCGACGCGACTGCCCCATCCAATAATCGAGTACAGCACGCAGGCGTCGTGCTTGATCTCCGAATCTTCCAGTACAATGGACTCCTTTACACGGGCGCCTGCGCCGATGACTGCGCGGGGGCCGATGCTGACGTTGGGACCGATCTTGGCTGTTGGGTCGATCTGTGCCGTGGGGTGGATGTACACGGGGGCGACGATGTTGGCACTAGGTTTGGCGAGCTCTTCGCTGCCAGCTTGGGCTGCGCGCTGTAGGTAGAGGGCATTGGCAGGCACAGCAGACCCAGCCGTCTTGATCTGCCTCCAGAAGTCCTTTGTCTCGCAGACGTAGAATTGCTTGCTATCTGCCATGTCACCCAGGATATCCTGCTCCAAGCGAATGACCTGGTTCTTGCGCTCCTCATCCTCGTCTTCGTCTGCGGCGGCGGGAGGATGGTAGGTCTCGAGGTTGTCGGAGGAGGGGTAGGACACAAGGCGAGCAGGACGATCGGTGCGGCGCTTCATGGCGGATTTAATGCTGGGGAAGATGGCTTCGGTGGAGAAGAGGTAGACACCGCAGTTAATGAGGTTGCTGATGCGGCCTTCGGGTTTCTCGACGTAGTGCAGAACGCGGCGGGTGTGGGCGTCAGAAACGATGCAACCAAAGTTGGTAGCAGCGTCGTCGCTAACCCTAGTCCCTAGAATGACAGCCTCGGCGTCGCGGTCGTCGAAGAGCTTGAGCATGTCCTCCAGCGGGAAAGAACAGCAGACATCGGCGTTGAGAACAAAGAGGCGCTCGGGGCGGCCCTTGAGGATAGCATCACGGAAGTGGTAGAGCCCACCAGCGGTGCCGAGGGCCTCATACTCGCGGAGGTACTTGATGGAAGAGAGAACGGGGAACTCCTTGCTGGCGTCCTTGATGAAGTCGCGGAAGACGGTTTCGTCGTAGTAGCCGATGATGTAGACGTCGTTAATGGTGCCGACGTGGGCGACGGCGGCGAGGCAGTGCCAGATGATGGGGTGGCCGGCGACTTCGAAGAGGGGCTTGGGGACGTCGAGGGAGAGGGGGCGGAAGCGAGTGCCTCGCGAAGGACCGCCGACCTGCAGGGAAAGTTCTTTTGTTAGTTATGAATCGGGAGAATGGAGGGGTTGTTAATGAAGTTTGCGTACCAGGATCACGGCTTTGGTTGAGCCGTTGCCCTTGGTGCGGTGCGTCATGGGAACTTGAAGCGACATTGTGTCTAGCTGAGGAGAGATGTTGAAGCAGCGACGGAAGGTGAGAGTGGCCCTGGACGTACAGCGGCGCGTCGGAGATTGTTATGTCGTCAATGTCGTGTCGGTCGTCGCAAAGGGAGGGGAGTGGAAGTGGGAAAGGCCAGATTGGCGATGATGTATGAATGGTGTTGTGGTTAATACGTATTGCCTTAGTTAGTACTCAGTTAGTACTAATGGAGGGGTTCAACCATTGAACTTGTTCGAGTTGAGCCGTCGTTGGCAGTGGGGCTGGTCACCCGGGTTACAGTGGGCCAAACTGCTAATAATAGGCGGTGAGCCTCAAGGGACGCCGCTGTGGAATTAGTGCTGTCATATGATGATGCGCTGGAATGTGAATCCAGATATCAGATTATTGTTCCTGGCATGACGAATTGGGGGCTGAGACTTGATGATGAAGATAAAGAGTATAATCTAGGTGATGTCTTGGCATCTTTGTATATCGAATCTTTGACATCAACAGAGTACGAGTATTGGTATTACTTGCAGCCACCTTGCAAGAGGGTGGTGAGGCGGGATGCAGGCCAGACTGCCGCGCTGTGGCTGGAGGCACTTAGAAGGCACTTAGAAGGCACTTACAGTGGCTAGAGAGCTGTGAGGTCCCTGAATTGGGAGCGGGTCCAGCCACAGGGGCAGCTGCACTCACTATGGCACCCACTGAACCGGTAAACTCCCCAACCTCCTGCATTTCGACCCTAGAACACGATTTCTTCTCCTGATGGCATTGACATCTGTTAAGGAACTAAAATTCAAAGGCAAAATACACGACACGAACGAGACTAATAACTCACAAAATTTGGCTGCAAAGATGAAGCTTGCTAGATTGAAATCAATGAACTATTTTTAAATCTTTGCAGGGTACTCCTCTGGGCTGGTGGCCGCACTTCCCTTCAACACCACTACCACTTATTAACGGATCGAGGAGCAGAGCCTGAGTTGTCCCTGGCAGCTTCAACCTTCCCCTGCTTAATGCAAGGCTACTCTTTTCATCACCCTCACATTCACTCTCAACATAGAGTCACCTCATCTCATCTCTCTCGTGCTTGCTTGCTTGCTTAGTTGTCTCTTTCTATCCCACATTGCTTGTTTGTTCTTGATACCCATCTTCTCACTTTTTCGTCCTTTTCTTCTTTCATCTTCTTGCAAAGCAAAATCCAGCCTTGCTGAATCCCATCAAGCTCTACATCTGCCTGTATCAACATTTGGCCAACCAATTCACTGGTCTCTGCTCAGCGGACTAATGAAGATTGATTGTCTTGCACTGCCATCTATGTACATTTGACCACCTTTCATCTTCTTTCCCTTTCTTTTGGTTTTCACCATGGCGCCCTCGACTCGAGCCCCGCGGACTCGTGTCAAGACTGAAGAAGGACTGCAGCAAACTTCTACTACAAATGGAACCGCCAGAAGCGAATACGCAGGGAGCTCTACCAATGAAGCTGCCTCTATGACCATGCAAGCTGATCAATCCTACCACGGTGATCGAGCTGGTCGATCAGATGCTCGTGAGTCCCCCATCAACCCAACCCGAAACATTGCCATTGATCATCAGTACTAACAAGATTTTATAGCACCGCCCAGTGATCGTGATACCGAGCCGCCTCTCCTTAGGGAAGTGAGGATAAGGACTGTGGTACCTGTCACTGCTGGTAGCCCGGCTGCTACTCCTGAGGAGAGTATTGGCTTTCACACCTCTTTTCAAGACATTGGCGAGAAATTGAAGGCCTGCAATGACACCCTCGGCGAGCTCCAGGGTCTTGGCGTTTCCCATGATGTTCCTCTACCGGAGCTGGTCCTGGTTGGCGATCAATCTGCCGGCAAGTCGAGTGTCATGTCAGGCCTCGCTCATCTTGACCTGCCCCGAAGTGAGGGCACTTGCACTCGCTGTCCCCTTCACATCCGGGCATCACGCAACAATGATTGGTCTTGCCGTGTATCTCTCTCCAAGGAGTACACCTATGAGCCCCCCTCTGATCGGCCCATCACTCAGGACGATGTCACGGAACAAGATCCGTTCTTCCCTTGGAGGAAGCTGCCCACCACCACCATTGTCGAGTTCAAGACTGTTCACGACAAGACCCAAATCGAGCAGGTCCTTCGATGGGCACAGGTCGCCATCCTAAACGATGAGTCCGAGCATGAGCTCTTCGTTCCAGGCTCAGGTGCCGTTGCCCAGAGTACCGAAATCGATGAGGCCCACACGACGGCCAAATTCTCCCCCAATGTAGTTTTCTTAGAGATCAAAGGGCCCGATCTGCCCAGTCTGTCCTTCTATGACATGCCTGGTCTGTTTCAGAATCCCGCGGACATTAGCGATGATTACCTCGTCAACGTTGTCCGTAACCTCTCCATGAGCTACATCAAGCGCAGCTCCGCCATCATTTTGTGTTCAATGCCCATGAACACGGATGCGGAGAATTCATTCACTTTTGGTCTAGCTCGCAAACTCGGTGCAATTCACCGAACGATCGGCGTGCTCACCAAAGCAGACTTGCTTCCGGAGGGCAACCATGAACAGTGGTTGAACATCATGAATGGAGCCTCCCACCACACTGGCTTGGGTTATTTCATCACATCGCGCCCACAGAACAAGGACCTTGATGAGTTGAAGCGATGGGAGGAGGCTATGTTCGACAACTTCACGTCTGAGAAGTGGCCCGAGACTTTCCATGCCTTCTCCGACCGATGCGGCGTTGAGAAACTGAAAAAGTTTCTCTCTCACCGACTGGGCGAGCAGTTCTCCAGATGGTCAGTAAATTTGTTTCCATTGTTTTGGCGGTCAAACTAACTTCTATATTCTAGCCTTCCGGATATCAAGAGGAAGGTCAAAGGAAACCTTGAGAAAATTCATCGTCAACTAAGCAACCTTCCCGAGTTGCCACGCAATGTCGAGCTCGAGATTCGCCAGTCCTTGTTCGATTTCACCGAAACTGCCCGGAATCGGGTGAGCGACTTTGGAAAACAATTCGGACCTCTGCCCCAGGACTTCCGAACATGCATTCTCGAAATCAAACCCAAGTTTATCCTCAAGGATAAGAGCGACGTTCCTGTCCTCGAGATCTCGGATGGAGACTCTGATGACACAGGGTCCATGATGAACACACCCTCCAAACGTCGCATGGCACCTCCCACGACCCCGGCCGCAAAGAGGCAGCGTAGCGAAACACCGGCTACAAATGGCACCGCGAATGGAAATGGGTCTTTCATCAAGTACGAGGCCTCAGATAACGGCAGCTTCGCGTCGCAGCCTCCACCTCAAGCTCCCGCTCAATCTCCCGCTCGAACCCCAGGACCAGACCTGAAGATCAAACCGCCATTCACTGATTATGCTAAGATCGGCAGGGGATTCCGTACTTTGCGTCAGGTTCGTGACGAGATTGCTCAGAAGATGCGAGCTGGAACCCCGGGGTATATCCCCGTCGAGGTCTACGAGTCGCTGGTCTTGGAAGCTATGCAGCCTTGGTCAGGTCCTATGATGACCTTTCTAGCTGAGACTATGAAGTTGCTCAATAATGAGCTTGTGATCGCTTTGAATGCGGCCTTTGAAGCTCGTGGTCTAAAGAAACGCATCATCTATCAAGAATCAAGGAAGTACATGAAGGAGTTTCTCGACGCCCATCGCCTGAGAGCCATCAACGACATGAAGCAGATCTTCAGTGATGAGACTCAACAGATTATCACTTACAACGACGACGTCTTCAAGTCCTACCAGAGCGCCGAGCTGCTGTTGTTGACCCGCTTCCGCCACAAAATGAGGATGGAGACGAAGGGTCTTCTCCCACCCAAGCCCCTCGAGGAGTGGGACGCGATGACAGAGTTGCGCCGCAAGGAAGATGAGAACAAGCGCATCAAGGAACTGCAAAAGATTGGCCCCGACACCTTTGAGCGCGAAATTGAGGTCATAGCGTACATTAGAGGGTACTATAAACTCGCCGCGCACAGATTTGTCGACTCCATTGCACAATGTATCATCTGCCGCATGATCCCCAACATGAAGCGAGAGCTCTCCATGTACCTCGACCAGAAGCTTGGCCTCATGAACGCCACTGACCCAGATGTCTACGTGCGTCTCATGGAGGAGGACGCCAAGGTTGCTGAGAGGCGGGAGATGCTCAAGAAGGAGATGGCCAAATTCGAGAAGGCGCTGGCCAGTATTGAGGCACTTACTCTGGGTGTTGCTAATGGTGGCTCGGGCAGTGATGCTGCTAGTGTCATAGTCGCTGCGGAGAATGATGTGACGATGGAGGATGCCGTTGGCGCTGAGGAGTGCTAAGTGTGTAATGCGTGCGGATGCGAGTATGGCTGATGTATTCAACAGCATACTGGGGTGTTTAATCCCCTGTCACGACGATCTTGTAATTAGCTGGCTTTGGGGGGTTTTTTCCCCTTTTCTTTTTTGGTCTTTTGCACAGAGATTTGCATTGCCTGATTGTAACAGGCCGGAGGCAGGGATGGCGTTTTACGGAAAAGAATTGTGTGAATAGATACACGGAAGGGCATGTTGATTGTAGCCAAAGGCATTTGCTGTTAATATGCCACTGAGATGGCAAGAAAGCAGAACAATGACCAGTGTGAGACTCCGTTCTGTGTATTATAACATGTCTCGACCGTGATACTTATAAACCACCGCCACAACTCCAGCAGCAAGGATTTTTTACAGAATTGTATCCGACAAGAACGCTTTTGCTCATCTCTTTGACCTGTTGAAACAACAAGTATTCAAATCTCAGTACATGAATACCAAATCGTCGTGAAGGACTCTGGACAGACATCAGTAAATCACAACCGCATAACAGCCCACGTCTACAATGTCTATTCCAAACAAATGCAGAAATTGGTCCAGGGTTTGACATTGTCGATATTAAATGAGCAAAAGAACCCTTGACCGTATTGTGGAGTTTACCGCGCAATCCTTGGCGTTGAGCTATCCTGTCACTTTGTCTTGTCGCGTTTACATGCATGTACATGTATTTCACGCGCCGATAGCCGCCGAGTGCCCGGTGGGAGTTGGTAAGTGTGTGCACGTGTATGTACGGGCCGATGTCAGATTAAAAACGCGAGGACATATATTGGTCTGTAGATTCATCTGTGTGTTCGTTTTGTACGTTCTTCGCTATTAGTTCCAAGCGAACGAAGACCTGCATCCACGCGGCAAGGTATCTCACAGTTCAATCCTAAAAATAAAAGAAGGGTATCAAAGATGAGCATTTCTCGGATTTTCAACCCGACAAAAGAGCAAAATCTTGTTGGAAACTACTGGTATGGTATGTAGGTTAATAAAAAGACGGTAGACAGGGCCTGGAACAGCGATCCTATCCCTTCCCAGGACAGGCCCAATTTTAGTTTATTGTGTGCGGCTTGTGAGGAAACATAAAGCGCCCCTCCTACCATGTGACGGTAGATCTTGCGCTTTTTAGGATGGAAGATCGCGGTGTCCACGATGATGGCTGGACTGCTGGGGTGCCACATCGGTGGGAGGTAGTTTAAAGGGGGTACCGAGTATTGAAGGGGATGATCGCGGGTATCTCGGCGCTGAGACGTCTGAGAATTAATTTTCAGAGTTGGAGATGGAGATCTACATGGCTTTGAGGATCTTATTCTGGATTTGTTGGTTTTCGACATCGAATACAACCTTGAACTAATCGTGTCCTCTGATCTTACTGGCTAGGTCCGATGCTACGGTTGGACTGAAGATATTTCTTTCGTCTCTTTATATTCGTTTTGTATCCGTCGGGGAGGAGCCGTCTCGTTATAATGTGGCCTTGCTGTTTATGAGTGGTCAGAAGACTAGGTGATCAGAGTCATTGAGCGCTTGGTGGACTTTTGGTGTATCTTAGGAACCTCAGGCACTAGGGAGTAGCTGGCTCTAGCCTGGTTTGTTGAAGCATCTTTGAATGCTCTTGTACACATCAAGAAGGATACAGAAGAGATATTAGTGCTGAGATAATCGGTGAGGGTGATCCTTGGAAAAACAAAGTTGAAGTCGGGGATCTTAAAATTATGATGGAAGCTTTATTACAACACAAATGAGTTGCATAAATATAGACAATAATAAAGAATTACCTTAGCTAGGCCACTCCGCGATATCATCTGGTATGATAATGAGAAGGAAGGAGCAAAGGTCAGGAGTGCCTTCCACAATGCAGTTGCTGGGTCGTGCACTCGGCCTCAGGCAACGACTACTAACCTAACAACAACGACTGCATTCGCTCCTTTCCGAATCTCGAAAACCCCATCTTGATTAAAAATCCAGCATCACGATTAATTGTCATCAAGCGCTCTTCGCGACAGCTTCGAGAATCCTATTCTCGCCAAGGTTAGGCTTTCAGGACATCATTTGACGGTCGACTCTCACCTAAGGCTTAGGCGTTCTAGAAGGGGTTGTCGTCTCGTCCGTCCGGAGTCGATCCCGAAATGCCGGCCCTCGCCAAACGACAAGGATCAGTCACCAAGATCAAGGTCTGCAGTCCCTGCACTCTCGCCCGCCACACCCTTAGAGGCTGAGTCCCTGACTGGAAAGCGCCGACCTGGCAACAAGCTGCATTTCGAGTCTCGGCTTCCAAGGTTCTAGTCCAGGGCCATGGGCAAATTGAAGATGACCTACACGTGAGAATATCGACAGCTTACCGCCTCGCTACGATGGGAATCCCAGTGTCTCTACGATACGAGTACCATGGCATTGACGTCTGATGCAAGCATGGCTCTCTACAATCACCACGTGCTAGCAATCCCCACACAGGCGCAAATGCCGCTGTCCCCCGTTACCCCAAACGTTTCCTCTGGTCTAATCTGATCTGGAGAGAAACGGAAGAGTTCCCATCTGATGCTGCAGGCTGAAGCCAAGATACCTCTTGCCAAGTGGTCAAGGGAACAGTCTTGCCGGATAACCGCAGCTCAAAATAATTCCAGCTGAAAGTGCAATTCATTCTGACGGGGCCGAGCGGCGAGAAAGCGCAACGTGCCGCCCGAATGCTTGGAGGAGGAGACTCTGGGGTTCCTGGCCAACTAATTTACGAGCGAAATGGGTGTCAGAGCCAAAAATTGGTCCCGAAATCGCTTCGATGTGCAGGAAACTATTTCGACCAGGCCACTTAAGGATCAAGATGAACACCACTTAGTGGCACGTCGTGAAGTTGTCTTCAATTGTGGCGCCAGTAGTGCAGTTGAGCTAGCGCGATCGCGTCAAGCGATTTCACTGCCGTATTCGGCGACTAGACATTAGGGGGCCAAGACGTGCTTTGTCGGCCCTCGAATCCGGCTCCCATCACCTGTCGCGCCAAGCCAGGGGCGATTTGGAGATCATCCCACGCGCAATGCGACGCGGCATACTGTTCCGCCATTGTTTCGAAGTTTAATGTTACCAGCAATTGCATGAATTCCCACCATACAAGCAGAAGCAAACAGCCTTACCAACATTAGACCAGCAACCCTCAAATTACAGATCGCCAGGTTGACGGTTACTTTGCAAATTTGGCAAGCGAGGTTTTCACTAATGAAAACTGCCGGCGGCTTGGCTCACGCCGGCTAAAACAAGAGACAAACGAAAAGCTAGCACGAAGCGTACTAGCACTAAACTTTCTTGTTTGGCGATCCCTGGTGAGGATCAATCTGCAATGACGGGCTAGACTTGCAGACACAATCGTACCAGCAGCAGAAAAAGTCGAGATGTCACATGTTGGCTTCCTACAACTGATCATCACTAGATCGTGCCGCAGTCCAGAACCGGAGAGCATCACTTGGTCTCGCCGATTTCACCAACCACAACGACAAGCCTGCCACGGCAACTTCTTGGCACACCAGAAGCCCCCCAACGGTGCCGCCCATTCCCTCGCCTCCCCGTTGCATTCCTCCACGTTTTCGGGGTACAGATCAGCTCTTTACTACATGGGGAAGTCCCTTGGTGGGGGAAGGCTCTGCCTATTGGCTGGGTATTTTCCTTTTCTATTTAGCCATCTTTTCCCGGGCGGCCCTTCTTTACAAGCCGCTAGGTCAGTAAGAACTTTAGAAGCATGCCGCTTTGTTTGTGGAACCATACTCGTCCATGATGAAGTTCCTTTTGTGCTTCAATCTGGATGCCCTCCAATTATCGTAAACGCGCTTGTGCGCTGCGATCTCCCGCTGAGCCGAGGATATGGGCTTTGAGCATACACGCGCTTCAGCATCGTGGTCTTAGACCTGGATTGCCCTTTGCTTGTTAATATGCTAAGGGTTCAATCCTTCACAGCCAAAATCAACGCGAGTCTGCGGGTACTGATATGAGTTATTAGATTGTCTACGGTGAGCCGAGATGTTGTAATTAACCAGTCACGCGGCTAAGAGCCTTTGAGTACTGCCTCCCGCGTCTGGGTCATGTCAGAAATGGATGTTTTTAGCGCGATCCCAAAGTTTCGGGACCGCTGCGCCGGCCACGCCTGTATACCTAGTTTGCACATCCTTAAAGCGATGTGGAATAGGTAAGATGCGTGTACGACAGCGGCTAAGATCTCTACGAAGGCCCTTCGCAACCGGGGATTGCCAACAAAGGGTCTGCAGAACATGGCACAATGGGTATCGTAGTCGGGGTGTTCCGCGACAATCTCCACCCCAGGGAAAATTCGGCTGCAATGTCCAGACAGGGTCAGTACTCCAGAACTCCAGGCGACCGTGGAATGTAGCCGACATGGGGAGCTGGAGAACTAGAACAAAACGGCTGTGGCTATCCTTGTCGCCTTGTCACTCCATACGGGGCCTCGTCTCCGCATACCCCTGCGTGCCCCCAATTGCTGGGGGGTCTTGACTCGGAGCACACGAGACCACCCATTCAATTAAGCGGCCCCGGGCTTATGGGCAAGTCGGGACCAGATTGTCTGGCCGCCTTTCCGTCGAGTAAAAACGATTTCGAATATGGATGGTCCCCTGCTCACTCCCGCAACCCCAGCACACAGCCAGGGTTGCCAAGAGTAAAGTTGTTTAACCAACAGGGGCGACTTTCATATAAGTCCATCCTCGTCGCCTCCTCGTTCCATCTTCCTCCTCTCATCAGCCTCGACTACTACCATCCAACTGTCAACTATCAACATTGTTGGGGCAATCGACAACTTCCCCTTCGCCTGGGACAGACTGCCTCTTCAGCTGCGGCAGCGACACAATCCTCCAGCGGTTTCATTGGCATTAGACGCCTCCGTTGCCCATCATGGTCACTGTTAACAAGAATGCCGTGCAGGCCAATGCCTCCCACAACCTGGAGACTGCCAGAGAGCAGGCCCCCGACTTCCAGAAGGTGACTTGGTACAAGGAGCCCCATCTGCGAAAGTTGTACTTCCTCTCCATCTTCTTGCTCGTTGGATCTGCCACCACCGGATACGATGGCATGCTCCTCAACACCTCCCAGCAGATGGTCAAGTGGCAGGAGTTCTTCCCCGAATACGTGGACGCGAACAAGCTCGGTATTTTGATCAACATGTACAACATTGGCTCCATCATCTCATTCCTCATCACCCCCCATGTTGCCGATCGCGTTGGTCGTCGACCTACCATCATGCTTGGCTGCGTTCTCATGATTGTTGGTGCCATGCTCACTGCCTTCTCCACCGGCTACAGCAGTAAGTTCACACAAATAGTCGTGCGGGATGATAAGATCTGACTTGTGTTTTTAGTGTACATGGGTGGACGTTTCTTGCTTGGTTTTGGCAACTCCTTCTCTCAGATGTGTTCTCCTATGCTTCTGACCGAGATCTGCCACCCCCAGCACCGTGGTCCTCTTACCACTGTCTACAACTGTCTGTGGAACTTGGGTTCTCTGAGTAAGCACGGGTCTATCAATCAGACAAAATACATCATTTGCTAACAGCTAAGCAGTCGTCTCATGCGTTGGCTGGGGTACCGCTCAGATCAACGGTCACTGGTCATGGCGATCCATCACCTTCATCCAGGCTGTCCCCTCGTTCATGCAGCTTTGCGGTATCTGGTGGATTCCTGAGTCCCCCCGTTTCCTCGTCCACAAGGACAAGTCCGAGCAAGCCCTGGCTGTTCTCGCCAAGCACCACGGTGGTGGCGACGTCAACGACCCTCTCGTCCAGTTCCAGTTCCGCGAGATCAAGCAGACGATTCAGGCCGACCGTGACAACAAGAACTCTACCAGCTACCTCGACTTCTTCCGCACCAAGGGTAACAGGTGGAGGCTTTCTATTATTGTCGCCCTCGGTGTCATCTCCCAGTACTCTGGTAACGCCCTTTTCTCCAACTACATGGAAATTGTTTACCGAGGCGCTGGTATCACGGAGCAGAACCAGATGCTTGCTGTATGTCTCTTCCACTTACGCTTGATCCAGAACCCTGACTAACCAAAGACCTAGCTCACTGCCGGCAAGACCATTCTCGACCTGTCCGTCTCCATCACTGCCGCCACCATGGTCGACCGATTCGGCCGTCGCCCCATGTTCCTCGTTGCCTCTGCTGGTATGGTCCTTTCCTTCACCCTCTGGACCATCACTGGAGCTATCTACGAAAACTCCGAAATCAAGGTCCCCGTGACCGACGACAACACGGAAGGTGTTGAGGCCACTAACAAGGCCGCTGGATATGCCCAGCTCCCCTTCATCTGGCTCTTCGGTGTCTTCTACGCCATTGGTTTCTCCGGTCTCCTCGTCTCCTACACTCTGGAGATTCTCCCTTTCCACCTCCGTGCCAAGGGTATGATGATCATGAACATCACCGTCCAAGCTATCCTTGCCCTCGGAAAGTGAGTCTTGCCCCATCAAGTCGTTCGCATTTTGTAATTAAAACTAACATTTCTCTTCCAGCCAAACCAACAAGCTCGCCTGGCAAAACTTCCCCAACCACTGGAACTTCATGTTGTTCTACACCCTCTGGGACGCTGTCGAATTCCTTTTCGTCTACTTCTTCATCGTTGAGACCAAGGGTCCCACTCTTGAGGAGATTGCTCGCATTTTCGATGGCGATGAGGCTACTGTTGCTCAGATCGACTTTGAGCAGGTTGAGAAGGAGACTCAGATCCATCACCAGGAGGAGCGCTTCGATGGCAAGTCGCTCTCTTAAGTTTGATGCTGCATTTGAATTCTCTGTTTGAAGGAATGAAGTTGGGATTGGTTTGGCAAACGATTCGGCGGAGACCATAGTGACGTCTTGAACTTGTGGATTTTGTTAAGCGTCGTTTTTTTATTTATTTTTGTAATGCGTATGATACCAAGGGGGCAAAAGTGATAATTTCACACGAAAACATACTCTTCTCGCTTCCTACACAATAACCCTGTGACTATGAACAACACCTTCGCAAAGCTGGTCTGACATGTCTGTTTAAGAATGCAGTGTGGAGTCCAGGTCGATGATATTCCCCGGGGTTGCTCAAAACTCGATCTACCGTGTCCCCGGTAATATCGGTATCACAAGACGACCTGCGGCACGGATGATGGCGTACATGGCTATCCCAAATCGAGCCCAATCTCATTTAGCCTAAATCAACGTACTAGCCCCGATTCTCTGGGTCCCGTCCGTACGGCCGGATCTCCACTACGCCACCCTTCGCCGCGCCGGTTATTAGCAAATGCAAACTTTATCGAGACCATTTCTAATTAAAAAAAAAAAGGGGGAGGCTGTTGCTGATCTGAAAGGATAGACTATTGAAGAATCAATCGAGGCCGGTAAAATGCGTGAAGTTTTTCTTGGGGTATGTTATGTCGTGGGGTTATAGGGAGTCAGTTACTACCCACCTCTTTGTGAGGTCGATTTGGCGAGTTAAGTGTTGGGGTACGTGACTGTGTGCGAAGGTTTCGATCAGTACAGAGACTAGCGTAGCAAAGAGACGGTGTGTTTAACTTTGTGATTTACTTAGGAAGTTCAGTAGAATCATGAGCCAGAAGAGCAGGATTGATAAAGACGGTTCCAGACAATGGCTAGCTGGGCTTGATAGTTCTACCCTCATGCCCTGAAAACTGAAACCAGTGAAGAGAGACAAGTCTTTCAAATTCAATGCAGACATATCGTGGAGAGATTGTATGTGTCCTATGTAGACAGTCTGTTTCAAAGGAGCGCAAGGGATGATTTACCTAATAGTTATTTGTTAGATACCCCTGAACCCCTTTTTAGCCCGCGACGTAAGAAGCTGGAAAAACTCTCAAACGATAGCAGGAAGAAGCTTGAAAATGAAATACGATCAATTCACAATTCCATGTAATCACCTGAGCTGAAACTTCAAATTAATGACAGTTCGGTTTGAAGTTGGGTGTGGACCATCTGTGAACTCCACACGTTTTTCGGAGCTTTCAACTGCGAGTTCAGTCCCCCGAGTTTGCCGTGGGACAGTTTTCTAAGATGAACACATGTGTTCATGAACATAGGCAGTTAAAAATCAACAATACGACATTTTTAGATTTCTTTTATTAATTCTCATTTGTTGGGGGGGGGGGGGGGGGGAATAATCAGAAAAAACACAATTGATAAAAAAAAAGATAAAGTCCCGGTTTTGTTTAATGCGCAACAATAATACCATCAAGCGGGTCAAAACAAGAGAAAAATGCGCTCAAACACAAGAACTGTGCTATGAATAAACACCTCTTGAACAAGGCTACGTTAAAATAAGCCAAATATTGAGCGATACCCCCCTCTTGGTTGCTGAACATGTATGAGGTATAGGGTAGTTGGGACGAGAGAACATCTTTGACATGGAATAGAATAGTGGTGATTTTGACAAGAAATTAGGTTAAGTGCACGCATCGAAATTTGGCTTTCTTGAGTTTGAAACGTCTTGTGATATTGAATTCAATAATGGAAAAAATTTGAAAACTGTACAATAAATCCTTTACAGAAACGCACCGACCGGTCTCCAACCAACTCATTACATTATTAACCCGGCGCAGCAGCGACACATATTTCACCCTCCTCTTCACGAAGTCCCTCCATCGATGCTTACCACAACCTCTGCGATCGAGGAGCATATGGCACCCTGCCCATAAGAGCAGCGGCACCGGTCGGCTGGGCGACACCCATGGAAGCTGTACCATTCCGAGTCGTGCCATTCTGGTCAACGCCGACAGTGACGGTGTTCAAAACAGTTGTCATGCTGGTGGATGGTTCCAAAGGCGGGCAAGACGTGGTTTGATTCTGGGGGTGGTAGCTGCCACTGCCGCAAGGCTTTCCGGTGTCCTTGTTCATGCAGGTGCTTTCGCCAGTGTTGATGTTGATGATGTTGATCTCAATGTTGATATCACCGTGGCTGTCGGTTACGGTCTGAGTGACAGTCTCAAAGTCCTTGAACGAAACTGTCTCTACTTCAGGACCAGCCGTGACCGTAATCAAGGAGGGCTTCTCAACAGTCTTGGTGGTGACTTTTCCGTCCTGAGTGACAGTGACGACGCTCGGCACAGCGGTCGCAATGACAGTCTCATAGCCTGTTTGCTCCTCGGTGTCTTCCGTCTCGATTTCCTGTGTCACGACCTCCTCAGTCTCCTCAGGCTTCTTGGGGTCTTCGGTAACAGTAACCGCCTCGGGGTCCGAGGGAACCTCCTGAGAAGGCTTGATGGTCAATGTACGATCGCCCGCTGACTCCAGACTGACGGTTACAATGCTTGGCTCGGACGATGGCTTGATCACCTCGGTGACAGATTGCTCCCCATCTTGCTCCTTGTTACCATCATCGCTTCCATAGTCAGTTGGATGCTCTTGTCCATTGCCGCCGCTGTCTTCGGTGTTGTCCTTGGCACTGTCGTGACCATAGCCACCATCACCGGGACTATCATTGACAGTTTTGCCATCGTTTTCTCCGTCTTCTTCGGTGGTATTGTTGGTATCATTGGTCGGATGGTCCGTGTACGACCCAGGCTCGGGGTGGTTAGACTCGCTTGTCACGAAGACAGTCACAGCAGGCTTTTCCACGACGTCCTTGGGTCTTTCGGTGATGTAGACAGTCTCAGCAGGAGCAGCCTTTTCCGTGACAGTAACGGTCGTAGCACCATCTGGGCCCGGACAGGGGCAGCATTCCTCATTATTCATGCGGGCTTGTAGATGTCCAAGGCGAGCTTGTGACAGCCCTGCCATGCAGAGAGTTGCAAGAATGAGAGAGTGCATCTTGGGTAAGAGGACTGGTTGTGCGAGAGAAACCCGACGAAAATAGGTAGTAGCACAAGTAGGAAGATCTAGAGAGAAGTGAGAGAGATTGTGTTGTGAGATGTACAGAAATTTTTTGACGACTTCAGCGAGCTCTCTAGGTTCTTATAGCAATAGATTGAAGCAGGAGTCGAGGGGCGGCATTGTACAATTCTTTCACAAGGGTAGCCATGGCATTGAGATGAAGCCGCGGAGGCTTCCTTGGCATAATGGAGACCAGTATATTCAATAAAGGGCAGTGACTAGGCATCCAAGGTCAATAGAAAGGAGACGCTGGTGCCATAGGGTCGTCAGTGGTGCGAGATGGGGAGTCTTGTCATGTTGCAAGTAGTCTCACAAGTCTAGACATACGTCTAGATCTAAACACACTCTATAAAGTTGATACCTGAGTATTGACACATGCATGAACAAGGGAGCATTTATCTCCTTAATAATAAGGGGCTGTCTGATAAGAACGATACCTTAGGGACAAAGCAGCGAAATGGTCAATTGTATGTGGTTTCTGCCTCAATAAAACCACAATTCTATGAGTGGAAGATGCGGAAGGGAGCATCGCCCTGCGTCCCTGAAGAGGGAGGCACTGCGCAGGCGCACCCCTTCCTCTGACATTGAACAATTTGGAATCAAAGTGACCCTGGCTTCCCGAGTTTAAGAAAAAAAAAAAAAAAGGAAAGAAGAAGTATTGCTGGAAGCTACGACGCCCGCTACAGACCCCAAGTTGCTCCAGTTGCTTGCATTGTGAAGCTTCGTAGTTGAAGGTGGAGGAAGGAAGGTCTAGAGAGGGCACCGGGAAGGGGAAAGTTGAGGTTAGATGTGGGGTCGCTCGACCACATTGGGAAGGAACAGCACCGCTTCCCGGAATTTAGCCGCCGCTACTCACGTCACTCCGGAAGGACCCACCTAAGCTGGCCTCGCAGCGCCAGGAAGGCACCGTGACTGGGCAGGCACTCAGGCACTCAGGCACTCAGGCGCGGCGAAAAGTCAACCGCAAACCATCACCACCAGCTTCACCGTCTACCCACGCAACAACGAGCATTGGACGCCAGGATCGAAGGCGCATTGCCTGAGAGTTTGTGTTCCCCTGTCATGTCATCGCCGCCTTGAGTCTTACGGCAACTGGTCCAGTAGTTCGGCGCCTGCTGAGGCGCCGACTGTCAAGCTATTATCATGGGGGCCTGCCAGTCGTGCCTGGGACGTCGCGGTAGCGACAGCTACCAGCAGGTGAGTGGTTTTTGCTCAATGCCCTTAAACCTGGCTAATTATTCTCCTAGGATGAGGACACCGGACTTCTCTATGACGACGCGAATGGCATGCAGTATGGCAGCTTCGGAGAAAATGGTATCAACGGCGAGAGCGAGAACGTGGAGATCCAACAGGAAAACGAGGCGATTCAGAACGTTGTTGCCAGGACTTCCCAGTAATTGACCCCGACTCAGTTTTCTTTTCAGACAAGCCATGCTGACCCTGATAGCAATATGGTTGACGTTTTCGAAATCGCCCCGCCATCCGGCGCAAACCGCGGAGCTTCCACCAACTTCTCATATGCCGGGCAAGGTGCTCGTTTAGCCCGCTATCAACATCTTGTTTCGAAACTCAGCGCCGATGAAGAAGGTCCGTCCTCGGGCGTCAAGGTTGGGTGGCTCGCCGATGACGATACAATGGAAATGCAAGGAAACAAACCAGCTAGCCTGAAAACACTCGATGGAGATGATGGTGCGCTTGTCGGCACCTTCGCCGACGCCGCCGCTGCGGCGGCCATATCAAACACGGCGGCGGCATCGACAACATGATATAGTTCACGAACGGCATACATCCACACTTGCATGGCGCGAGCTAATGGCGCCAGCGACAACGGCGATAAATATTGCAGCGGTTGGGTGGGGCAACCACTCTTGTCCTTTCTTTTGTCCTCCACTCTGAGAATCTTGGAGGTCATTCGCGACGCGAACCTTGCACGTCACTCACCGCTTTTATAATATCAAACGGAGGAGGTTCCTCGACGCTCTATTATCCGTTAATTTTTCTTTTACTCAGAGAAGCTTTGCGGCGCTTGCTCAGCGCCCAGGAACGGGGGTTCTGTACACAATACAACACCAATTCAATGCAACGCAAATCATTCCCAGCATACTGCTGCGTTATATCGGATCAAACATGTTTTATATCTTTTTTTGCTTATCCCTTCACCTCAGCATGACGTATCAATCATGATCCGCTTTGGCTTGCATCGCTGCAAAGCATTTCGGACCCCGTCTCTTGAAACTGTACCCGCTCACCCATCGACCCTCATTACACCCATTCAGATTCTAACACGTGCACGCTCATGGTGGAGAGCAACTAGTCTAAAGATGCATTGTCGATACCTTGAGATGGTCCGTTCTGGTTTGTTCTAGTTTGCGTACTCCGCCCGGCTTCAAGATCACTGTGTCAGGTCGACCCGCGCTAGATGGATTACCGGCTTGATGGATTAATACCCGTACTTGGTGGTACGGTACTCTAAAGGTTGGACGACTCGGATTTCGGCGCTCGCTGGCAACACGCAGGGTGGTGGGCATGACTATGAAATAAAGGAAACCAGGCCCACTGCACCCCGGGTTGCATCAACGCGAGTGGAATGCCAGTGTCCCTACTAGTTGGTTTCGGGCCAGATAGTCTCGTGGCTCGGCCCGCCAACTGTCGAGTTGAGGAAAAGTCAAACCGCGCAGAGTTGCCCCACCTCGACGTTGTCTTCCCTGCAACCCCATCCCTGGTTGCTCATGCTGTCCATCATGCTTGGTCTGCAAGTGGTTCATCCAGAAGACCCTGAGATGAACACCCTCCGCCTCAAGAGCGTCTGCTTGTCTTGCTCATTGGGTGCTTCTGGCTACATCCCACATCCTATACCGCCACACAGGGTCATAAGCTTGCTTTTACGCTACTATCTGTCAGAACCGTACTTGCGACTAGCAGCCGTTTGTTGAAACACGATTGGTCTGTCCACAGTCTCTCTTCTGCACAAAACAGCTGCTGGTCATTTCTGCCCGCGCGCCCACGACGACTTGTAGCGCAGCCCAGTCGGACTTCAGCTGCTACTCATAGCTACTAGTATAGATCGGTACTACGTCAGGAGGCAGAGGTCCAGCATAGCGGTCTCTCTCCCCCGCTCATCTCCGGCATGCAGCGATCCCGATCCTGGCTGTGCATTTCGCAAACAACTCTTTTCTGGTCAATCGCGCGAATGGCTGACAGAAAAAATACAAGTCCGTTCCTTCGCGAAGCTTAAACGGGTCTTTTCTTTGTCCAAGAGCAGACTAGCCTTTACATAACATGAAAAACGAATAAAGCCGCCCAGTAACCCAGCAATAAAATGATCCCCCGTACGTCAAAGCTCGACAAACAAAAGTATTTCCACAGGCCGCCTTCTGAGCGCTAGTAGTGTGTGGGTCACAAGATTGAGGACTTCTTCAAGACACAACTTCCCAACGCCGAAACCAACATAAGGCCAAGGAGACAATCAAAGGCAACCAAACAAGTACGCCCCTTAGGCAAGAGTGCCATCTGTCTTTCTTCTTACTCCGGCTGTACTTTGCCGCAAGGCACAGCGCCCGCGCGTCCTGTGAGCCGCCTATGCCCTTTACCTCACTGCGTGGCTACCATCAGTTTGTCGACTCTTGCAGCATACCGTTGTAAAGGGTTAAGCTCTTAGTCTTACCTGGCCAAGGGACTGAAGCCTTTGGTTATGTTCATCACCCAAGCGGTAAATTTGCCCCAGGACTTCTTGCATCTCGCCGCATGTGCGTTCGACTGTGGCGGGGCGGCCCCCTTCTCGCTGCCAACGCTGCACATCGCGGTACATCTTGTCGTATCGGCGTTGTTTCTTTTCGATATCGTGGCATAACTTGCAGACGTCCGCCTCGGATTTGGTCTCGTAGACGAGTTTGAGACCACACGTCTCGCCCATCCGATACTCTTTATTGCACTGTTGGCGGAAGTGCCCCCATCGCCAGTACCCGCAGGTCCAGCGAGTTTGGTCGAAATAGCACATGATGTCAGGTATAGTCTCGGCGCGGGCGGAGACGGCTATGTATCGGTGCTACCTCCCTCGGCGTCAGCATATCGACTCCCCTCAGCGGGCCCCGGCATAAAGGGGCTGCCGGCCCTCACCTGGTTTTTTTTTTATTTCTCAATTGACGCCCTTGATCAACTGTAGGACTAGTGGCCCCCGGCACTGGTGTAATTCGCTCTGATCAACACGGGAAATGAAGCAGTTGGTGATACGCAGTCTGATGGACAAGATTCTGACGAACTTGTCGCTCTTGTTTCTCCGCAAATCTTGGGATTCAAGTTGAGTTTTTCTGACAAGACAAGCAGTGCTACACTCCTTGCTGTTGTGTCGGATGAATCGTTTTAAACAACTGAGCTTGCCGTGCTTCTTAACAGCAACAGTTACAGAGATGCACAACCCAACTTATATCTGCCCGACGGCAGCCTTGCTTTCCGATCGCCGCCTTACTTGTGTCCTGTCCAGGTTGGATATCACCTCCCCAGTGGGACTTGCCTCCAGGCCAACTAATGTTCCTCTCACACGGACCAACAATTCTTCATCATTGACCTGCTTTCTGCGGGACAAAACGATGCCTCTGTACGTGGATTGGGCATCCTTACCTTTGCCCCATGCGCACATCTGCTTGCTATTCGACCACCCGACTGCACGCCTCCCGCGCACACCCTCCGTGAGTACAAAATTGCACCCCCATGCGACCCCCCTGGCCACGTCCCGTTCCTGGCCTGGCCGTGGCCATAATAGAAGTAACTTTTTGCGGCGTCACCCCCAGACCCTGCAGTAATCTATTCAACTTTTTCCCAATATTTCGTCATGTAAATCAACGTCTTGGTCATTTCATTTTGGACTCGTTTCGTACGGGCAGCATTTTCATTAAGAGAAGTCAATCATGTCTGGCGCCTACTTGAAAAGAACTACGCAGCTCAATCAGGGCTTGAACCCCAATCTACTCAAGTTCGATCTGAGGGGCTCTCTTTACTGCCACTTGAGCTATTCTCAACAGAGACATCCCGTCTGATAGCTCTCGGCTCTATATTACTTCGGATAAGTTGCATGCCCGAAGTTTGCCCCGTCGTTCATTATCCAGGACATGCCCATTTTCATGCCTGAGATGTGACTGGGTAGAGGGTACCAGCCCGTTCCACCGCGCTATTGTCACTACATGGCTACGGTGCGTCGTATCTCTGCGGGCAAGCACTAGGCTCACACATCGAGCTTTGCCCGCCATAGGGGACGCGGCAAGTCTCACGCCACAGGCCTGTAAAGGTCAACCGGTTTGATCCAGGGCGAAGGTGTCTCGATCTGCGGCCGCTGTGGGGCGTCCCCGTTCGTCCCAGAAGCGGCCAAGTGTCAGAAACCAAGACAATCCCAGAATTCAGGCGGATCGCTCTGTTCGAAATTCGGTAAGTTCAGGGGTTCTGATTCGGCTGTTCCAAGCCGCGCAGAATCAAGGCCATAGAGCTCACCAACTTCACCAAATATGTCATATCAAAACCTCATGGCTGAGTGCGATAAGAGAGAACAGTCGAATATCAAGTCACGACTTTAAACGGCCTCTTTATCACATGATATTAGATCAATTAGCACGAGCTTCTGGGGAACCGGAAATAACGCTAGTAAACTTCACAGAAACTTCTCCAAGCATAGACTGGGCTTTCACGGTCCAAACATCCGCCAACACCTCCACTAGATGAATTCAACACGCTCAATAAACTCGGAATCCCCCTTATATTCATCACTGGGAGACCTCAGGCACCTGTGCTAATAGATAGAAGGGTCCCAACGCCGACGCCCGATTCCTCCTTGCATTAGCGCTAACCCCAGGAAACCACATGGAGTCTCGATGTCGGGCTCGTGAGCACATCAATAGATATGCCAAGTTCCAACATGATGCTATTGGAACATAAAGGCACACGGAGGCAGTCAAGACAGAAAAGTAGGGATACATCAAAGCACTAGGATGCATGCTTGTATCCTCACATGAATATGTGTCGACACTTAGCGATCCACAAAGTAACCCACAGCCCATCAAGCCAGTGCAAAGTAGCTCTGATCTCACTCTTCTGCGCAAAGTTCGAAGATATGAGCGACGTGGCACCTCATGTCTGGCTGTAGAGAGTGCTGCGTACACAGCGGATTGGAAAAGGGGAACAGGTGGCGCTTTTCAATCTCCCTACATGCATGGCATCCCCGTTCGATATCATAAACCCTCGACTCCTACATTGTTCGCCTCATTATTCATTGATCCCTGCTTTGGACGACTTTTGTCGAAATACGGCCCGGTACCTGTTTCCGCCAACAGCAGTTGAGTAACAACGAAACACTATGCAGCAGCAACGAATACTGTCACACGCGGGCGGTGAGCGGAGCCAACGAAGGGACATAAACGAGAGCAATTTCAAGGCGCTTCTATATGTGTGGCCAGCAGCAATTCCCATTGCGCATAGGCATGGCGGTGGTAAGACTGCGGAAGTATGAGACTGCTTCCGTAGTTGTGTTATTGCTCAGCGCGAGGTCTAACCGTCCACTTTGTGCTACACCCGAATACTCCGGTGAGAGTTCCAGCGGTGGCTTTCCTGCACTGTTCCCTGGACATGTGAATGGGCTTACCTGTGCAGATTGGACGAGAAGTGGGTGCAGACAATCCGTACCGTTTACACACGCCATGATGGGCTTGCTTTTTCCCTTCGGTCAGCACCGGCAAGCCTGTCTCAAGTCGAGTACGCCATCACCCCGCTCGAGTGGCTCCCATTATACAGCCTGTAGTCGGTCTGAGCCGCGGCGCGCCACTCTGCCGGCTGATCCTTGTTGATCACGACTGTGGTGCCGAAGAGCGTCAGAAACGATAGGCAGATCGGCCCATTAACCAGGGATCCACAGGAGAAATACAGAACCAGATGGGTTGCCATCGGATAGCTGCAGGTATCTCAGCCTGATCCGGTACAAGGTAGAGAGTACATCCGCGGATCGAGAGTCGGGGAAGGTCTTCGGATACTTCGCAGTCAAGACATAATGCTATTATCAAACAGGTGGTTCGCAGTTATAGCGAGCCATCTGCTTGATGACTTGTCCTTCTGAATATGGAAACGTTTGCAGGTTCGAGCTTTGGAGATATTATCTAGTCGGAAACAAGGGCTCGTGTTCTTCAGGCCTCGTGGGAAGCGTGACGTGATTGGGTTGCATTGGGTTGTTATTGGGCTGGGCACATCACGAAATGCTGGTATCGGCCGGGGAGGGGATATCGTGGTTCGAGTTGCGGCCCTGTCTTTGGACAACTAAGGACTTGTGAGTTAACGCGCGCTTGGAAATCAGAGAGGACAATGGCCTGGACTAAACCTTTAGCCCCCCGACCAGACGCGTATCTGTTCCCGAGGCTCCGTGCCGTGTCTCAAATCAGGGTTTTGTTACCTCGAGGGCCGCTCGAGTGGCCGCTGGTTATTTTTTTTTTTTTTTTTTTTTTTTTTGGGAGTTGAGCGATGGCGAGTTTTGCGACGCCAAGGCAATTGGGTTTAAATCCGCGCCAACATACCGTGAGCGCGTGCCAGACCCCGGTCGTTGATAGGTAAGGACCCATGAACGACGCCTTGTCTCTATAGGAAATTGATGGGGCCTCGCAACGGCCCGCCGTCTACCATACAACGGGCCGTCCCGTTTCGGCGAACGAACATCGACAATTAATAGGATCGCCCTACTATCAGTCCGCTGGAAAGAGATTTGCGAAACAATGATTTTCGAACGATATGATTTATGACACAGTTGGAATGAGAGAGCACCCATTTTACAAGATCTAGAGCTTCAGAACGGTACGAAATGCCATAGAAGCTTGTTTGCCTCTTACTCTGGCTGCTCCTTGATCGGGGTTGAACGACATTTATGCGACTCGCATATGAGTGGAGGAGAAAATGGAACCTAGAAAGTTACTGTTCCTGTACGGATCGCCGTGCAAGACACATTACTGGTCAAAAATAAGCTTGGAATCGACTGCTGAACATCCGGGGTACTGCGAATCATGTGTTCGCGATTCGATGCAGGGTTCTGCGAGTGGTTGATTCGGAAGTGTCAAACGAACCACTGACATGACGCCTCGACCCCGGACTGCAAATTTTGGCCAGTATAATCACTATGTTGGGCATCCATGAGACGATATCGTTTTGCGCGGATGCTGCCATTCGCTAGCACCCCTGGCCTTAAGGGGCCCATGTTTGGATCTCTCGATGAGCACTTACAGCGGTCCTCCACCATCAGAAGGGACTTATCCACCGTCTACTCACTAATACCCTATTTCATCCTTGTCATTGCTCTGGGTCGTCTCCTGGTCCAGATACCTTACAGTACGCGCGAATATGTCCATGGGTTGGGCATTGGGCATCAATCTCGTGAGGGAAATCCCTCTACCACTGCGGCCCATGTCCAGTTCAGACCATCATTTACCCTTTTTCAACTACTCCAATACACGAAGAAAACAATTCTTACGAATTTTACGGATCACTTGAGCTTTAGCCAAGCATGGCCAATCGTCTACGCAACCTCGTTTCATTGTCTTCTTGCTTGCCGCGTTTTAGTATCGGTATACAAGGGTTAAGCCGGGAATTACATACGAGGTTGGATATACATGATTGCAAACACAGACGTCAGACTAACATTTGGCGGGCTATGGTATCGTCACCGGACACCCTGTAACAGGCGTTCGCCGATCCAACGGTTCGGCTGATCGAATGGGTTGTCGCGCATGGAATGCAAGGGCTAGCTGCAAACGATCGTGGCCCTTGTGCAAGAGTTGGGCATCAACTGCATAAGATCAGGGGTTTGCGAGGCTATAGGTGTACGTGCACACCGGCACACCGAAATGTACAATGTGTCGCATGGACCCGAAGGGAATCTAGGACAAGATACTTTTGTTCTGGAATCTCACGGCGCACGTGTACCTGGAGCATCATTGCAGTACATTACATGGCACGACATGGCAGCGCATGGTGTTGTATCTGCAATGCAGCACATGAACCTAGTCCGACAACACATCCTCTGTGGACGGCAGAAGTGGAACTGGTAAGGGTGAATGCACGTCGCCGCAATGTGATAGATGCTGTCGCAGCAGCAAGCTTCAGCCTCGCGGATGCGACGTGTCGATCTACGTCGGCTTAGATGAGGGTGGCCTCGTCCGATCCATGCTGGTGTCTCGGCCTGTTTAACCCTCCTAAGCGTGGCCTCTAAGGAGGCCGCATACGATGCAGCGTGAGGTGTCATAATATCACGGTGTTGGGGGGGGGGGGGGGGGGGGGGGGGGGGGGGGGGGGGGGGGGGGGGGGGGGGGGGGGGGGGGGGGGGGGGGGG